>JANAVB010014999.1:4332407-4433076 GCA_029216955.1 Iris pallida | reverse complement strand
CTTACCACATTGCCGGTATCTTCCTGACTTCCACTAGAGCCTCAACCTTGACTCATTCCTTCGACCCAATAGTGGTAGTGATCTACTCGAAGCCCACTACGCACACGCCCACTAGTGTGCCATGGATAGAGGCCTCTTGTGCTATTTAAACACAAAAGTCACTGAAGGCACATTTTGAGCTTTAGGGACCTAGCTAACCAACCTGACTAGCAACTAGCTCAATCCATTGGGTAGAAACCTATTCTAGAATACCCTAATCTAGTAGGAATAGTTTTATCATTGGAATCTGGTCCAGCCCATATAGATTGCAATCCAAGGTTTACCCAACCAACGAGGGATGTCCAATCAGGAAGCCCAATAAGACTCAGTAAAACTCATCCATGCATACCACCATACTCGGACTAGAAAACCAAAGTATTTGAAATAGGTCCCTACACCTATTATGTATTCTCCACCTTTTAGAATGTGAAGTCGTTCGTACCCTTACCCTATCTACCTGGAAGTCACGATACGATCTTGTATTGCATTTATATCCCTTACTCGTGTGTTTAAATAAACACGAAAAAGATCACAATCTTGATTTCTCAAAATCCATTCCATTATGAAATCTTGTTCAGATAAAATTTTGAGAACGAAATTTATGTATTGCATGGATTGCAAGCCCCTCTAGGAAGCGAAGGGCTTTTCGATTTAGCAATTGATTAGACTAGAGTAACCCAGTCTAGCAAATAAGTCAATGGTTCGTAAACATTTTTAGCTGTGTCGTTGGATATTCTCTACCCCTCTTGAAACTTCATAGTTGCTCTTGATTATCCTCCCTTATCTTCATATCCTGCCTATTTCAGAAGACGAATGGTCATGCTTATTAGATTTTGCCAATATTCTTAGCTACTTGTGTAAATTGTTGATTGTTAGATTTTGGGTTATTTGATAGATAGGAGAGGATTATAGAGGCCAAAAGCAGTAGATATCCATTTGTAACAATTTTAGCAATTAGTTGGAAGATTACAAGTTTTAGTGACATAGTTTGAGGGAGTACTGTGACCAAAGGTGGGTAGAAATCCTGGAGATTAGATGGCTAGGAGAAAGGTATAAACTATTTTGAGAAGATTAAGGAAATAGTAGACTTTGATTTTTGGAATAATTATGAATTAGAATTTCGAGGACGAAATTATTTTAAGATGGGTAAATTTGTAACCTCCCTTCCCGAAAATTTTTTGAAATATTTTTTATTTAATTAAAATAGTGATTTTTAGATTTTTATGAATAATTATTTTAATTAATTATTACGGTAGATGCTTTAGCCATGGTAGAGTTTTGGAGTACAAGACGACTAGAAATCATGGTACGGATAGCGCAGTAGCGTGCTTTGACTAGTGTTTAGCCATGGTTGGGGAAGGCCGAGTCATATGATTGTTCTAACTAGAAAAACCGGGCCAAGTTACGACTTAACCCTTACCGAAGATTCTATTTATTATTTAATTATATTATTGAGTTTTAGGGAACCCGGTTGTACCGAACCTGTCCGGATTGGGCCCAAGTCAAATCCAAGCCCAGGTAGGCGTGTAATAAGACCAAATTCGGCCTTATAGACATGCTTGGTAAATACAAATGTTTTGGTATAGATATTTAGGAATTGACAATTATTTTTTGAATATTTGTTATGGGTAGATTATAGGTATTATTATTATTGTTAAATAGTGTTTTACCAAATTTGTATGATCTTTTGGAGCCAGTAAAGATGGTAGGATAGGTCCACCAAAAACTAATATTGGAGTATTTTAGTTATTATTGGGATTATCATTGTCATTGGTTAATTGAGTATATATGGATATATAAATATATGGGGTATAAATATATAAATGGATGAGTGTATATATAGATATATATACAAGTATGTATAGATAAATATATTATAGATATATGTGTATGAATAGAGGTATATAAATATATATGGTAATATGTGTGTATGTATATATATATAAATATATATAATGTATATGTGTATGTGTATATAAATATATACGATATACATGTATATTTGTATGTATATATATAAATTATATATGTGTGTATGCATATATAAATATAGGTATATGTGTAGGTATATATATATATATATATATATATATATATATATATATATATACAAAGAAATATATAGATTTATATATAAAAAGAAATAGAAAAAAAAGAAAAAGAAAAACAAAGAGAGAAAGGAGGGGAGGGGGGGGGGGGGGGGGGGCAACACAGCCCAACTGGACCAAGCCACAGCCGTCTCCCCCAAATACTCCATCACAGACCGAGCCCAACTCCACATTGTTGGCCCATTAGTCATATGGTCAAACTGATTTTAATAATTGATCAACTCTGTCTGGATATATGAAGATAGTCAAGTTGTATCGGACTATTGGACATGATCAAGAACAGCTATCTACACAGTTCAAGACCGAAGCTATGTTTGCCTATTCGAGTCTGTATTTATTCAAGCAATATATTTTTTATTTTATTGAGTCTAGGAATACTCTGTACACCGAATCGTACTGGCAAATTAGGCTATTCTAAAATGTTTTCAAAATACTTTTAAAATGTCCTTTGTTTTGAAAAAAATATTCATTTAAACAAAAGCTTCAAAAAGGTTTTTAAAAAGGTTTTCAAAAATTATCACAAACTAATTTTTAAAACCTAACCTAACCCTGACAGAACTCGGCCAGAGTTCTGCCAAAGTTCGGCCAGAGTTCGGTTAGTGGCCGTTTGATTTTTGAATTCTTCTGAACTTGGTCCTCCGGCAGTTGCGGATTTGACCGAGATTTTCTCATAGAGTTCTGTCCGAATTCTGCCCGAATTCTGTCTTTGGAACTCCTATAAATAGAGAAGGATTTCGATCATTTTAACTCACTCATTCACTTTCAATCTTCTCTTTATCTAAAGCTTTCAATCTTCCAAAGAGTTTTCTTGAGCTTTAAATTTCAGATCCCAAGCCAATTACAATCCTCTAGTCGATTTGCCAGTGCGGTACGGTCTAGAAGTTTCTGAGGGATTGTAATCAGAAGGCTTGATTGAAGAATACCTCTTCACATTTGAACTTGGACGAGTTCTTCGTATCAAAGCTCACATTGTAGAAGTTGCAAGGACTTCGTAAGAAAACTTGTGGTTTTGCCAATAGTGGATTCAACTGGTAGCAAGAGTTCTACCGACTGGATTAGTCCTCAACAGAGGAAAACCAGTATACATCGCTGTCTTTGCGTTTGCTTTCTTATCTCTGCCTTTATATTACTTAATTGTGATTATTATTCTGTGATCTTGCTGCTAACATTTTAATTAGCAATATTCCGCTGCCAACTCTATTCACCCCCCTCTAGAGTATTGTGCTTTACGATTTCGTTCCTACAATTGGTATCAGAGCGGGTGTTACAGGTAAAGCAAGGTAACATTGCAATTATTTATTCATTTAATTAATTGTTATATAGATCACAGCACAACACATGGCAACTGTGAAATTCACAAGTGAAGGCCAGGCCACAAACAGACCTCCACTGTTTGATGGTACGAACTATACCTATTGGAAAATACGGATGAGTTTCTTCTTAAAATCACTTGACTTTGATTTATGGTCTATTGTCATTGATGGCTATCAAAAGCCACCTCGTATAAATGTTGATGGAGTTTTAGTTGAAAAACCCCATAGCAGATATACAGAGGAAGAAAAGAAAAAGGCCAGTCTTGACGCACGTGCTATTAACGCTCTATTTTGTGCTTTAGACAGAACTGAATTTAACAGGGTGTCTATCTGCACAACGGCTAATGAAGTGTGGAAGCTACTTGAAGTCACACATGAAGGCACGACTCAAGTCAAAGAATTAAAAGTCAGCAGACTTACTCAAGAGTATGAGGTGTTCAAGATGAAGCCCAACGAAATAGTTACTCAGATGTTCGAAAGATTCTTGGATATTATAAATCCTTTGTCCTCCCTAGGCAAAGAATACAGTAACCATGAAAAGATTCGCAAACTCCTGCGAGCACTTACCAAGAACTGGATTCCAAAGGCTACTACAATTATTGAAGGGAACGACCTCACCACTATGTCCCTCGAAGTACTCATGGGTAAGCTACTCACTCATGAACTGGAGCTACAAGATTTTGAAGAGCCTGCACCAAAGGAGAAGACGATCGCTTTCAAGGCTCAGCACAGAAAAGCTGCTGAAGATAATTCAGACAGCAGTGAATCTGATACTGAAGATCAAGCACTACTAGCAAAGAAATTCAAAAGATTCATGAGATATGAAAAGAGAGCCAAAGAAAACAACAACAGTAACAACTGGTATTAAGATGATGCTGTGTGCTATGGCTGCAAGAAGAAGAGACTCATGAAGAAGAACTGTCCTACAAACTCATCATCAAGCAAGAAGAGCAACAGGTATAAAAAAGGGAACCTGAAGAGATCGACATCACGGAAGTATGCCAACACCAGCATATGGCATAAAAGTGAAGCCATCGACTCAGAAGACGAATAATCAGAAGACGCTGCAAACGTATGCTTTATGGCATCCAATCAGGTACCTACTGAACCTGTAGTTGATACTTATGATGACTTCACCTTTGAGCAATTAGGAGATGCCTTCAGTGAACTGATGTGTGATTACAGGAAACTGCGTAGCAAATATCAGACCTCTAAGAAGGTACTCAAAGAGTACAAAGGAGAAATAGGTAGACTTACCGACCTACTAGCTGAGGTTAGAAATAATATTAGTAAGTCTGGTGAGCTTTCTTCTATCAAGCTCTTATTACACGAGACTACCAAGTCATCTGAAGAGAAAGACAAAGTTATTGACCAACTCAAAGAAGAACTTTCTAAAGAGAAGAAAAGTCTTCAATGTGCACAAATCAGAATGGAAACACTCACTTCTGATTATACTAAGTTGTATGACACTTCCAAAAGATTGGAAATTAGGTTAGGAAAATAGCCTGAGATTGCTGCTTCCTTCCCTAACACGTGTCACTTACCGAAAAATCGGAACATTCCCAAGCCAAATACTGTCAGACCTAACCCTATCAAACCTTTACCCTAAAAGGTTAAGCCCAAACAGGATTATAGGTATGCTTTCTTCTATACTAGAAAACCCAAACCTACCAACCATGCACACCACTCAGCTTTCAACACTCGACATGCACAATGTCATTATTGTGGCCTCATTGGTCATATTTTATCTGTATGTAGAATCAGAAATCTTGTTGATTTAAATATTTATGCTTGGATACCAAAGACTAACATTTCAGGACCCTACAAGAAATGGGTACCAAAAGTTTCATCTGTAAATTATTTTGTAGGTGGAACACCCTTCACATGCTAAAAGCAAATGGATCATCGACAGCGGTTGTTCACGGCATATGACCGGTGACGCTACATTATTTACAACACTGTCGAAGAAGAAGAAGGAAGGTTATGTTTCCTTCGGTAATAACTTGAAAGGGTATATTATTGGTATCGGTGATGTTGGTAAGTCTTCCTATCCTATAATTAAGGATGTCTGTCTGGTTATCGAGTTGAAACATAATCTACTCAGCATAAGTTATTTAGCTGATCATGGTTATGGCATCAACTTTGGCAAAGACAAATGTACTATAGTTGATAGCTCAACTGGTAGTACTATCTTTGAAGGTATCAGGGAAGACAAAATATATGCTTTCTATTTGTTAGGAGAAACTAACATTTCAGGTAGATGCTTAATGGCTAAAAGCGATGGGAGTCATCTGTGGCATATGAGACTCGGTCACGCAAATATGGACACAATCTCAAGATTATCCACAAAGAAGCTAGTACGCGGTTTACCAGACATTACATTCAAGAAGGATTCAGTATGCAGTCAATGTGAAAAGAACAAAGCTACCAAATCCACATTCAAGTCGGTAAACGCAGTATGTACTACTAGACCTCTACAATTGCTTCATATGGACTTATTTGGTCCTAGCAGAGTTGCTAGCCTCGGAGATAAACTTTATGCTTTTGTAATTGTAGATAATTTCTCTAGATACACGTGGGTATACTTCTTGACACGCAAGAATGATGCATTATCCGAATTTGTCGCCTTTTATAAGAAAGTACAGAATAAAAAAGGTTACATGATCACTCGTATTAGAAGCGATCATGGTGGCGAATTCGAGAATGCAGAGTTTGAGCAATTTTGTGACACATACGGTTTTGTACACGAGTTCTCCTGTCCTAGGACTCCATAACAAAATGGAGTTGTGGAATGTAAGAACAGAACTCTATCCGAAATGGCCAGAGTAATGTTAAACCAGTTTAGTCTACCCAAATATTTCTGGGCTGAAGCTGTCAATACAGCTTGTTTTGTTCTCAATAGAGTTCTAATTCGACCTAAATCGAAGAAGACTCCATTTGAGTTATGGTTTAATAGAATTCCATCAGTTTTATATTTTAGAATATTTGGTTGTAAATGCTTTATTCTTAATACAAAAGACAATTTGGGAAAGTTTGACGAAAAGGCCGATGAAGGTATATTTTTAGGTTATGCGGCTAAGAGCAAAGGATACAGAGTCTTCAACAAACGAACCATGATCATCGAAGAGTCAATCAACGTTACTTTTGATGAACTGAATCAAATGAATATCGATGACAATGACGAAGATCCAACTGTACCAAGCTCAACAACAGCTGATTCTCAACCAAGCTCGGCACTAGCTGATCCTCCTAGAGAAGATCTAGGAACCAGCTACCTTCAGAGTCTGCCGAAAAGATTAAAATTTGCGGCTGATCATCCAAAGGATTTGGTAATTGGTGACATTACCAAAGGTGTAAGTACTCATACATCCAGTAGAGATATTATTTCTAGTGTTGCATTTATTTCACAGCTAGAACCCAAAACTATTGATGAAGCATGTAGTGATAATTTTTGGATATATGCCATGCAAGAGGAATTAAACCAATTTGAACGGAATCAAGTTTGGGAACTTGTTCCCAAGCCTATTGATCATTCGGTCATTGGCACCCGTTGGGTATTCCGAAATAAACTAAATGAGAATGGTTTAGTGACTCGTAATAAGGCTCGACTCGTAGCTCAAGGATACAATCAAGAAGAAGGTATCGACTACGATGAGACTTATGCCCCAGTTGCGAGATTAGAATCCATTCGCATGTTATGTGCATTTGCATGTTTTTATAATTTCAAATTATTTCAAATGGATGTCAAAAGTGCTTTTTTAAACGGTTTTATAAAAGAAGAAGTTTTTGTAGCACAACCTCCAGGTTTCACAGATTTTAAAAACCCTGATCATGTTTTCAAGTTGAAGAAAGCTTTATACGGTTTGAAACAAGCCCCTCGTGCTTGGTATGATCGTCTAAGCACTTTTCTACTTGACAACGGTTTTTCAAAAGGCAAGGTTGACACTACACTTTTTATTAAGTCCTTTAATGGTAAGCTTCTTTTAATACAAGTCTATGTCGATGATATCATATTTGGATCTACTGATGAATCTCTGTGTCAAGAATTTTCTAAGTGTATACAGAATGAGTTTGAGATGAGCATGATAGGAGAGCTGAAATTCTTTCTCGGACTGCAAATCAAACAAACTGACAATGGGACGTTCATAAATCAAGCCAAGTACACAAAAGATTTGCTAAAGAAGTTTGATCTGGACAATGTCAAACCTATTGGCACTCCGATGGCAACTTCAACAAAGCTTGATATTGATGAACAAGGCAAGCCGGTCGACACACGTAAGTATCGAGGTATGATTGGTAGTTTACTTTATTTAACTGCTAGTCGTCCAGATATAATGTTTAGTGTTTGCCTGTGTGCACGTTTTCAAGCTAATCCAAAGGAATCACATCTGTGCGTAGTTAAGCGTATCTTTTGATACCTTAAGGGTACTTCTTCTGTTGGCTTGTGGTATCCCAAAACTAAGTCCTTTGACCTTACTGGTTATTCGGATACAGATTTTGCCGGATATAAAGTTGATAGAAAAAGTACCAGTGGCACATGTTATTTCTTAGGTAAGACTTTAGTCTCATGGTTTAGTAAAAAGAAAAATTCTGTAGCCCTATCAACAACAGAGGCTGAGTATATCGCCGCAGGACGTTGTTGTGCTCAGATTTTATGGATGAAACAAACCTTGGAAGACTATGATTTATTTTATACACATATTCCCATTTTCTGTGATAACACGAGCACTATTAATTTGACTAAGAATCCTGTATGTTCATTCTCGTACTAAACATATCGAGATTAGACATCATTTTCTTAGAGATCATCATCAAAATGGAGATATTGACCTTGTATACATAGATACTGAGAATCAATTAGCTGACATTTTCACAAAATCTCTAGCAGAAGATCGTTTCAATTATTTACGTCAAAAATTAGGAATTTTGGACGTCAATAATATTAATTAATTTTGTTTTATGATTATATTTCAATACGCAAAAACTGTGTTAGAGACAAGCCAATAAAGAGTCTGTTTGTCACCACAACTACGGTTAAAGCGAAGCGGTACTTAAGAGTTCTCCGGTGAACCTCCGCCAGCTGGGACAATACTCCTACAGCTAATCTGAAACAGTCGTTGTGTAATAATATTTAATCTATAAAATAATATTATTTATGTTAATTGAAGGTTGAAATTATTAATCTTTGAATTAAATATTTGAAATGAGCCAATGAAAAAGAAAGTGTTCCAAACCTAACCCAGGCGAATTCGGCCAGACTTCGGCCCGAGTTCAGTTGAAGGTATCAGGTTATATAACCAGAACCCGCGAGCCTTTCTTCCTCATTGCTTCCAAACCACATCAACAGCAGTAGCAGCCGTACGAGAGAACCCCCAAACCCTAGTTCTTCACCACTCCTTCTCTTCCAATCCAAGTGGTGAAATCAATCCAAACTTTGGATTCGTGCGGAGTTCGTCGTTCTCTACAACATATTCAAATTTTGGGAGGTATAACTCCTTATTTTCCCTCCGTTTAATTTTGTGCTATTTTATTTTTATTGCACAAATGGCACCTAAGGGTTTTAATCCCTTCAAGAGGAAGAAGACAACCAACCCAAGTGAGAAAGGTTCATCTTCGAATCCACCCACTAATTCTCTCTTTTTGCCAGTGCAATCTAGCGATGGCGCGTTCGACGGGTTTTACTTTCAAACCCTAGACCAAGCCCTACTGTGGTATGGAGATTTTTTCATGAGATCCATATGCACAGGCGCTCCTATTAAGTGGACTGTATTTCCAGATCACCGCCATTTCTTTGAGGCATTAGGGTTACAGCTTTTTGTTAAACTTTATTTTTCTATAGCAACGAATGCCATTAGACTGTTTTACTGCAATATCATATTAAACACGTTTGATGTAAGCACTCGTGTTGGAGGATTAGATATCAATTTCAATGATGTTCTCTTAGCGGAGATCCTTGGTATTCCCAACGAAGGTGAACTGCTGGTTGATATCACTAAGTTTGATTTCCCCGAAGGCACGATACTTACTAGTTTCAAAGCGGAACTCTGTGCACCTGATAGAGTTCGCTCTGGAAAGTTTAAGGCAAACAACTTGAACTTGTTTAATTATGAATTGCACCGTATCATTTACTCCACTCTCCTTCCGAAATCTACTTCGAAGGATGATGTCACGTCTCTTGAATTATCTGCTATGTATCACATTCTTAAGGGGATTCCATTTTCTGCCCCTAAGACCATTATTCAGATGATGGGATGTTGTCGTGCAAGAGATAGAAATCTTTCTTATGCGATGATTCTCCCACGCATCTTCCAGCGTTTCGACATTGACTTATCTACTTGTGCTCAAGACCCTGAGCCCAAGGTTCTCAAGTTATCTCGTCGCAGTATGACTGCATCTGCTCCTCCTACTGCTCCTGCTACTGCTCCACCTCCTCCACCTCCTCAGCAGTATGCTATGACATTTGAGGGCATACACCAGCACCTTTCAGATTTGCACGTCTCGATGACGGACATGGCTCACGAACGTGAGTTTCGCAACGTCACCCGTTATCAGGCGATTGCAAATTCTCTTGCTGATCTTCGTTTCGCCCAGACTGGACATTCTGCCGGTTCCATTCCTAGAGATCCAGCTTTCTCTGGTTACCGCTGTGAGGATGAGGCTGTTCATGCCTACTTTCAGCCCGGTAATGCATATGATTGGTACCGTTCTGACCGTGCTCCTCGAGACTATGTCGGCGAGTTTTACACTGGCGCTCCTCCTCACCCTTCTGGCGCGGGTACCTCTGCAGCTGGTCCTTCTGGACATGCTGGTCATGCTGACGATGACGATGATGATGATGATGAGGAGTTGTGATATGTTAGTTGATTTGTGAGACTTAGACATTATCTACTGTATACTTGGAAATGCTCTGACATTCCAAGTTTTTTCCTTTTAGACTTTATTATCAGTATTTCTTTTTGAGGACATGTACTGGATTTGTTTTGTTGATGTCATCTGAACATCTTTATCTGCATCTTTATGAGATTCGTAGTTTATGGTTCACATCAGTTTATTTACTTAGCATCTTTTTCTGCTTTAATAACTGCCTGTGATATTATTCTTTGTTTATTATAAACTGCCTGAGTACAAATACATGCCTGTGATATCATTCAAATTTTTTTTACTATTTTTCATCATGATTAGTTTCTTGTGTTTCTTCACTGTTTGTTATTTATGCATTGATTGCGGGGGAGTTTTTCTCTTTTACAATTATTTTGCTAAATGACAACGGGGGAGAAAAATAAAGATCTAACATTCTTATGAGAAAATACAGGACATGAACAATTTTTAATTTTATTTCAAGCTTAAATGTTATATCATTCATAGTTTGTCAATTATCAAAATAGGGGAGATTGTTGGCCCATTGGTCATATGGTCAAATTTATTTTAATAATTGATCAAACTCTGTCTGGATATATGAAGATAGTCAAGTTGTATCGGACTCTTGGACATGATCAAGAACAACTATCTGCACAGTTCAAGACCGAAGCTATGTTTGCCTGTTCAAGTCTGTATTTATTCAAGCAATGTATTTTTCATTTTATTGAGTCTAGGAATACGTTGTACACCGAGTCGTACTGGCAAATTAGGCTATTCTAAAATGTTTTCAAAATACTTTTAAAATGTCCTTTGTTTTGAAAAAAATATTCATTTAAACAAAAGCTTCAAAAAGGTTTTCAAAAAGGTTTTCAAAAATCATCAAAAACTAATTTTTAAAACCTAACCTAACCCTGACAGAACTCGGCCAGAGTTCGGCCAGAGTTCGGCCAGAGTTCGGTTAGTGGCCGTTTGATTTTTGAATTCTTCTGAACTTGGTCCTCCTGCAGTTGCGAATTTGACCGAGATTTTCTCATAGAGTTCTGTCCGAATTCTGCCCAAATTCTGTCTTTGGAACTCCTATAAATAGAGAAGGATTTCGATCATTTTAACTCACTCATTCACTTTCAATCTTCTCTCTATCTAAAGCTTTCAATCTTCCAAAGAGTTTTCTTGAGCTTTAAATTTCAGATCCCAAGCCAATTACAATCCTCTAGTCGATTTGCCAGTACGGTACGGTCTAGAAGTTTCTGAGAGATTGTAATCAGAAGGCTTGATTGAAGAATACCTCTTCACATTTGAAGTTGGACGAGTTCTTCGTATCAAATCTTGCGTTGTAGAAGTTGCAAGGACTTCGTAAGAAAACTTGCGGTTTTGCCAATAGTGGATTCAACTGGTAGCAAGAGTTCTACCGACTGGATTAGTCCTCAACAGAGAGAAACCAGTATACATCACTGTCTTTGCGTTTGCTTTCTTATCTCTGCCTTTACATTACTTAATTGTGATTATTATTCTGTCATCTTGCTGCTAACATTTTAATTAGCAATATTCCGCTGCCAACTCTATTCACCCCCCCTCTAGAGTATTGTGCTTTACGATTTCGTTCCTACACACATTAGCCAAGCCAAACCGAACACTTCCCAAAACCATCTCAACCTGCTACAGGGGATGCAACAGCCCGAGCAGTTCCAACCCGACCCCCTGTAAAACCGTTCCGCTAATATAAAACCAAGAGATCGAGAGGGGGAGTGAAGACAGCACGAGGAAACCCTAGCGTCGAACCACCGTGCTACCACCCCCTCCTCCCCTGGGCGACCTACCCGTGCTACTTGCCGCCGGCGTCGCCACCACACCGACCGAGAAAAGACGCCCGAACCCAGGCGTGCGCACGGAGACGACAGCATCATATGCGCGCAAGGTATGACTTCATCGTATTATTTCTTCGCGCATACTCGATGATTTTCAATTCCGTAAAATCGTATGGACAGCACATATAACCCTCTAGGAACCCATATAGCTAGTTTATATTGAGTCGATCCAGATTCGAAGAGAGATCGACTCGAAAACTACGAAAACTCTGTTCAAAAACAGAGTTTATAATGCACATCACACCCAACTTGGAAGCCGGATTTTGATTTGTGCTTTAATAATTTTCAGAAACTAATTGAACACAATTAAAGTTAACATGACCAAGATCAAAATGCAACTTTCAGTTCTGTTTTTCGATGTGTGTGCATGAATTAAAGCGTTGACAAAGTTTAACGAAAAACTATTTTCAAAACTAGGAAAACTCATCCATATGACGTGCTTCCCACCATTCCGGGCGACGTGGTCGCAAACCGAAAGCATCAAAAGGTGCTTAACGGCTTCGTGGTCGTGTGGGCTTTGGCAGAATTCAAATTGGTCGCGTGTGCGCAACGAATTTGATGCGTATCCGTCGAAATTTACCGTATCGACCTCTGTACAAATTCTCCAATTACTTTGTGCACGTTCGTCAGATCGAGACGAAACTTGCGCCAACATGACCTTATCGTTTTTCTGGTCCTGTCTGCCAAGTTTGGTCCAATTCTGAGACAGTTGAATCGTACGTCGTTTTGCGGGCCCCACGGTCCGACTCAACGGGCGATTTTGTGCACGGCCCGCCAGAATCCAACTATGGACATACGGTTGGGTTCGTATCGAAAAACCAGATCCGTAGACATATAGTTTGACGACTTTAGAGACCATTGACTCTGGCACACTTTTCGGTGTAAAGCGGGTCCAACGACATACATCGTTTTTGTCCGAAATTATCGTTTTGCCCCTGTGTCCAGAATTGGACTTAAGGACAGGCAATCCTAGCTAATTTGACTATTCTGAGAATGTTGGTACTATTTATTTCAGTATCTGGAGACTTTTGCATGTGTTGACTGATTGTGGCTTATTGAGTGGTATATTATTATTGGTTTCACCAGCTAAGGACCTCAGGCAAGTGCACTTTCTGATTGCTTTCGCTTCATAGTAGTCTTTTCATTTCATATCTATACATATATCTTGCTGCTTGTTGACACGCTCGTCACACAGAGTAGTCGGAAGGGGAAATATCTTAGTAGAAATGTGAACTACCCAGAACTATTCCATGAGTCTATTCTTGAATAATAGCCGCTGCACACGACATGTGCAGTGTGCCGGATTTACCCCTAGCCGTTCACATGATTGAAAATGATATTTCACACCACCTAGGTAGATGTTTTTATTTTTTCTTTATTTCTCCATCGTGCTATGTCATCAGTTATCTTCCAGTTTTCATATCTCATATGTTATTTTCATGTCTTGTTAATTCTATTGTATTTTCGTATTGCCGTCGGTTTGTGTACTTGTTCCATTCCTGACTGGAAACCAATATTTTTCAGGTTTAGCCGCGATCACTCTTAGCACTGGGAAGACATGGGTATGCTGAGGCCGACCTAGAAATAGAAAACAGTTGTACCATTTTTATTAATTATAAAATCTTGTATTTCTTTTAATTTTAAATGTTGTAAATGTTGTAATAAATCTAGAAATGTGAATGAGCAATAAAGTTTATTTTGAACAATTATTCTTGCGGGCTCGACAGCGTTCTACCACCGACTCTGCGGCGTAGGCTGGCTTGGACACGTCTCGTATCCAAAAAAGCAGGTGCGGGTCGTGACATGATTACCTAGATCATTGGAGACTTTTCCAGTTACCTATTGCCCCTTTGGTCTTGGTCTTATATATATATATATATATATGAGATTTGGAGCTATCTGTCATGATGAGCACTCTTCCAGCACACCGTCGAGTGGGGCACATTCTTAGGACACATGTATCTTACTGCAGTATGTCTGCTATACTTGTTTTCTTTTGACTTGGATCATTCAGGTAGTAGCAGGCAGGTAACTGGACTTGGATTTCTCAAACTTGCATATGTTAGTAATTAGGATTGTGATAACCCTAGTTAGCTAATGTATAAAGCCATACTTATTGCTTGGCCGTGATTGTTGTATGGAGTCCAGTCTAGTTTTGTCTAGGCAGTGTCCGAACTTGTTTATTTCAGTACATTATTGTTTATGTTTTACTTTTGTCGATAAATTGCTAGAGACTAAGTTCTTTTCAGGAGAAGGATTATAACCCCGGTCCTTGTTTGGTTTATGGGTTGTAACTTGGGTTCCGGAATAGTTCCTAAGTCATCTTATCATTTTTTGTTCTATACAGTTATCTAATATGCTCAAATGTCCTGGCTACTTAACATGCTCACATGTCTAGTTTATCTTTCATGTTCACATGCTTCCTTTCGTAACATGTACACAGTTTACATTATGTCACATGTCCTTTACTTTATTCTACATTTTGCTTTACTTATTATCTTTTCTATTCTCGAGATAAGTGCATTAGTAGCGCACGAGTCTCGATTTACATTTGCTTATTTTTGTCTCTATCCGTTGCTATGTTAGTTATGGTTGGTTTTAGTTCATAGTTTGGCTTCCTTTGTGGTACTTGCTATTGGGTGTCTGACCCCACTAGTTTTGTTTGGCCAGATCTGATAGAGGAGTCCGGAGGATCTTCCGTACCATCTACTCGACGGTGACTACCCGGAGCACCAGAATACCATAGTGGATTTCCTATATCATTCTTCCACTAGTTATGTATATTATTCTTTTGTGGTGTTTAGCCTCCAAGCACGTGTTTAGCGCGTGTTTTGGACTTGACATTTAGCCTACGGGCCTAAACATGATTAGCTTATTCTAGACTATAGCTAGAGCTTATCATGTATGACTATTACTCTTGCTTGTTCTCCTTTTTGTATTACTAGCCTCATGATCATCTATGTATATATAGTTTGTGATGCTTTACTATTTTATGTCTGATGATCATACTTCTTGTACTTTACATATTTGCCTGTGATTGAGATACCTAGGATTTTTGACCTAGGATTGCCTGTTGGATTGTAGTAGTAACCCCCATGTCTATACAACTTATACGTTATTTCGGAGTACTGGAGTACTATGGTATATGTAGCTGGCCTGGTCCATCCCTACTTGCCAGTATTTTGGTTCTGGGGTGTGACATAGGTTTTAGTGGTGGCCCATACAGGTCTGATTTATCAGATATGTGGGGGTTACTGATGTTTAGATATCTCAATCACAATTCTCCTTTATTGATATCCTTCGTGTTATTCTATATCTCTGATCCTTTGACCTGATATCTGCCTCGATCGTTAATCTTTCATGTTCCCCCGAGTTGATCCTTGTGTCCTTTAACTTTTAGGGGCACTATTCCTAATCCTTTCGATCATCTTGTTTGGGTTCTACCGATGGCAGGTCAGCAATCTTCTGTCAGGCCAGTTATGGAGGATCATTCTCAGCATTCATGGACAGAGTTCAGAGTTGACCCGATGGCAGAGGTGTCAGTTCATCCTGATCAGTCAACTGTGTCAGTCCTTCCAGAGCAACCAGAGAATGTTGTTCATGAGCTGGTGGGTGTTCTCAGGGGCTTTATGGCGTCACAGCAGTGTTAGAGCGACGTTCTCACCCAGTCTGTACAGACAGCCTTAGAGAGGGATGGAGCTCAGGTCTACAATTCTGCGAGCAGCTTCAAGCATCTCCATCCCCTGTACTTCTATGGTACAGAGGATGCGATTACGTTCAATGCTTGGCTTCAGGATACTGAGGCCATTCTGGAGGCAACATGGATTTCGGCTAGGGAGCGTGTGGCAGTTGTCAGGTTACAACTATTGGATTTGGCTTGTCACAACCAGCACCCTGTTTAGGGGCACGAGAACATGGGTACGTCCAGCCTACGCTGCAGTGTCTAAGGAAGAACACTGTATAGGTCATCTATAACATCTAACAGCTAACGACAAGATATATAAACCTACCATCTCCGTACACTACAACAAAAAATCCTTTTAATGATGGCTAAAATCGTCATTAATGACGAACCATGACGCTTTTTTTTCACAGCAACCGTTATGAAAATGGGTGTTATAAATATTTTTTAAAAGCGTCATAAAATAACCGTCATGAATAGTTTCTATAAAAGCGTTATGAATAGTTAATATATAGTGCACAATTCAGAACAATTTTAAAACGTCATGAATAGATAATATGTATAGGCTCAATGCAGCACATTTATAACACTCATATTACTGAACTCATCACATTTATAACACTCAATACTACACATTATATATTACTTTCCAAAAACTTCTCAATTAAATTTTAAAACAACAACTTTGACTATATTCACAAGAAAACATCGAAATGTTATATCACCATCTTCATTACATTATCTCAAAATAGGGTATCCAAATACATATATTTACAACTACTACTTAAATGAATCCTCAAAACAAGTAACTACTTTGGCTTCAACTTGAGCACATCAAAACTGTCAATATCACGTGTAGCAAATCCCACCACTGCAATAATAGTTGCATCTTCATGTGCACATGAGAAAGAAAATTAATACTAGTTAGCTACAATTCCACCATGCATCTATAACAAGTATTATCAACACATTAAGATAACACCAACTTACAAATTTGAAAATAGAAAGAGCTCTATGAGCTAATCTTCAAAAACTTCAATGACTAAGGCATTAAAAACGATATATCAATTGTTCATCCTTTAAACCTCATCTTCTTAAATTTTAGTTTAACTAAAGGTAGAATTAGAACTATTAATTTTTTTTCTTAAGTTTGAACAATCAAATTTATTGGATACTTGACCACAAAAGAATTAATAATCACTACAACTAAATTCTTTCCAAAAAAGATGTTAGCTTAGGAGAAAACTTACTAACTGTTCCAGAAGTCAAGCTACAAATACTTAAAGAGAAGTAAAATACTTACCGGTAGAGCCATCTTCTTCAATGTACTCATTGCGAAAGAGTGAAATGATTCATATTCAAGAAACTATTTGATACTATGACAGAAACTATTTACCAATCTGGAAGAAGCCAAAATGCTTGCTAACACTTGTATCATATCAGAAAAAGCTTTATCTATCGATACCACATAAAAGTCCCAGTCTTCACCCAATTATAATATAATATGCAATTTCTTCTTTTACTCCGCAATGCAAATATATTCATGTCCAAAATGAGATAATTAGAAGAAAAAACTCTTAATTTTAATGCTTACCTCATGAACCCTTGGTCTATGGTGTCTGAGCTCCAGTAATGATTCCTTCCTTTCTATCAGGACTCCAAGTTCCCCATGCACAAATACTTGAGCTGCACTCAAAAGGATACAAAATTCAGCTCAAAAGAAGTCATAGTCAACTAAGAGTTTTTGCTTTGATTCTATACTCATGCACAAATACTTGTATGTTATCCCACTTGAGGACAGTCCAATATACCTAGATGCAGTAGCATTTACATGGTTAGCTTATCCATTCTACTATAGATAATGTAACATGAAAAAAATAAGTTATGACGAACTCACTTATCACGGTTAGCAGCCGCTTTATTCCTGACTGCCTGTATTTTTTCCTTGTCATTTAGAAGTGCTACAATCGATTCAACCTTCTTTCTTACATTTATTCCAGAATCCTTCCCATTAGGCTCAACATATACGAAGCCTGAAAGGGACTTGATAATCATAAAGCAAGTAAATACAAAGTACTTAACAAAAAAAAATAACGTTCATCAGATTTTTCTATTATAGATGGAGAAGCTATACTGAAATTTTGAAAGTGTGTTCGATAATATCATCAACTGCACGTTCGGATCCATTTGCTATCAAGTACTCAATAATAGTCAATGCTTGTGATTGAAGAAGAACTTGAGATTATAGAACAAGAATGAAGTTTGTAAACATGAGTTTGGCTGTCATCAGTTGAAAATATCACCTTGTATACATGACGCCAGTTGGCACCTGTTTCACTCAATCTGGTCCAGAGTACATTCATAATCATCGAGCACTCCGTGCTACAAGACATCATTGCATTAGCATTTGCAAGAGCTGAAGAGAGATCCAGGAAATGGAAAGCAAATAATGGAGATGGAAGATGTACAATTTTTTGGTAGCCTACACAATCTCTGACAAAGAAGAAGCATGAGGACCCCATGGTTCGGTGCTGGTTGCATCAAGAACCTAGAAACAAGAAAGTTTATTTGTTTGTTTGTTTGTTATATAGAATGGCCATTCAGCTAAACAAATAAGTATTGGTGTTGTCCTCGGCACATTACTTTTAGCATGCGCTCAAATTTCAAGTTTACATTCTGAATCCAAATTTCAAAACTTACTAACCCCTGATCAACTCATTTGTCTTCAAAATCGCTCCCAAAAAAGCAAAAATAAATTATATATTATCCATCAAATAATATAAGGAATGGACACTTTTTTTTTCTTTTTTCTAGGCTGATACTATCATTTACTTTCTCCCAAAATTGGTTATATAATCATAGAACTCCAAGTAAAGAAAACAAACAAATTAATCAGTATCTCAAATGCCAAAATCTGCGCTTCGATCAAAAAATAAAAAACCTAACCTTTTGTTCGATCTCCGGGACATTGAGCACTTTCAGATTTACCTCCCTCTTTCTGCAAAATTAAGAAGAAGAAAAAATATATGCTCAGCGAACCAGAATAGGAAGAAGAAGAAAAAAATGATAGATTTTGGAATTGATGAGAACTCCGAATCACACATTTCTCTAACCGCCTGATCCAGAACCTTCATGAAATCCATCACAAAATCAACAAAAAAATAACAAGAAGAATAGATCTCGAGTCCGGATCTGGAATTCCAAGGGAAGAAACTTTAAATTTTAGCAATTTAACGAAAAAATAGGGTTCGAAAACTCTTAGTTGACTATGACCAAATTACACCAAAGGAAGAAACTTTTTCTGTTCCCAACCCAAAAAAATGACCCCAAATAGAAAATAGATTCTTATTCCAATATGAGTATAGAATCAAACCAAGTTTAAATTACATCCCCTGGAAGAAACATTTTTTGTTCCAAACCAAACAATATTAGATCTATTATTTTTTCTTCTTCTGAAGGAGACCCATTTTATTCCAACGTGAACAAACCAAGCCCAAATTAACCTAAAGGAAGAAACTTTTTCTGTTTCCAACCCAAAAATAATGACCAAAAAGAGAATCAGATTCCCTTCAGTCGCGGCAGAGGTGGCCTTCGGGGTCGCATGGGGAATAAAAGGGTTTTTAGTTTCTTCAAAATTAGGGTTAGGGTTTTGGAGTTGGAGGAAAGGAAGGAGAAGAAGAGGAGAGGAGGGTGTAAAGAAGAGGAACTGACCCATGAGGGCTTCGGATCCGAGGCCGACGCCGGAACCGATGAAGCGGCGGAGGTTGCGGACCCACGACATCAACGACGCTGGAGGAAGGAGAGGGAGAGCGCGGAGAAGAGGACGAGCAGAACCCTAACGCTCCTCCTTCGCGTTCATGTCGATTGCGTGCGCGACGGCCTAGAGCTTGTCCTGGAGGGCGACGAGGAGCGTGAGGCCCTCCTCGAAGATTTTGGATCTAGGGTTAGGGTTTTGGAGTTGGAGGAGAGGAGGGAGAAGAAAGGAGGAGAAGGAGAAGACCAGAATGTTTTAGGGGAGAGACGGGCTATAGCAAAGATTTTGCCAACAATTTAACTTAAAAAATATTACAAGTTTGCCACCGCTCTAAATTATTAATAACGATTTGTTTTATAAACGTTATAAAAAGCCCAGAATTAGCCTAAACCGTCATAGAAAAAGGGTATTTCGAACTTTGATGACACTTCTTTATCAGCCGTCATGAAATCCACTTATAAAGCGTCATTAATAGGTCTTTTTGTTGTAGTGGTATGGAGGTATAATATAACATCTCTACTATATAATCTCAATCACAAGTCTAAGGAAGATAGAGCACGATATGGAATCCGATAAAAGGAAGAAACTGAATATAAATAGAGTTATCACACCACACAAAATAGATGTCCAACACAAATAAATACAAGTCCTGAATATAAATAAGTCTCAACTAACAATCAGAATAATCCGATATAAACTGAAAGCTATAAAGTACTAAGCTATAACTAAGCACACTCTACTGAGCTAGGTCCTCCTCTGGCTGCTATGTACCACCCTCATAAGCCTCATAGAAGATAGGACAGTCATCTATATCATCTGTAATATTTGTCAACATATCCAGTCAGGATGGAACGAGCACGTCACCTCTAACAGTTCAAAATAATTGACAAACGCTATGAGTATGAAATAATAATGAAATTCTTGATGATCAAGTTATAGAGGTAATGTATAATGAAAAGACAAGTGTATAAAGAATATATGAGAACAGGCAGATATGTAATAATGGTAAACCTGTCATGCAAGGTATGTAATAGACATCTTAGAGGATTTGTTTTTTGACCAGTGATTTAAAATACCAATTTGTCATATGAACGGCTAGAGGGAGATATCCAGCAAACCATACACCTACGTGTGTGGCCGCTATTATTCACGCAAGATCAACGGGATAGAAAGGGTATATTCATATTGTCATACTCAAAATTTTTTTATTATTAAAATTATATAAATAATGATTGAGGTTAGTAAATGATAAAAATAGGGTTTTCATTTTTTGAAAACTAATTTTCATTTTTACCCCTAAGACAAGTGTTGCATTTTAATTGTTTTTCCCCCACTAAGGAAGCCATGTGTCTCTCCATGGAAAACACTAGGAGAAGAAAACTTCTTCCTTCACCCATGGCATGACACATGTCATGCCATGTGTTTCCAAGAAGAAGCTAGAAGAAGCCATATGGCTCTTCTTGGAAGAAACTAGAATTAGCCAACTCATCCATTCATCATATATCTATATATACTCATTCCTTCATCCTTTCCTTCCTTATACACACACATAAACTCACCAACCCCCCCTTCTTCCACCTGCTGCCGCCTCCGCCGCCCGCCTGCCGCAGCCTGCCTGCCGTCGCCCGCCGGCCACCCCCTCTCCGGCCACCTCTTCCTCCTCCTCTTCTTCCTCCTCCTCTTTCACTTCCAAGAAAAACCTAGATAAATTTTTTAATCCTTTTCTTCCCAATCTTTAATTCAACTTTAAAACCTAGGTTAGAGTTGCTAACAAGAATCTTTTTTGTTGTTGGATTTAAATTAAGAAATTATGGAGAAATCTAGGTCATCTCCAACCAAAGGCAAGTCCTCATTCCTTTTTTTCTTTTTCTTTTGGAAATTCTTAAACTTGATCCTCTATATAAATTTCGAACTAGCATGGATTCATTTTATAATGCTAAAATTTCAAATTATATGACAAAGAGTTATAATTTGTAAGATTATAGCCTTGATTTTTGTGCTAAAATAATATTTGGAAAAAAGACCTATTCATGGACACCATTTATCTATAACCGTAATATTGTAGACACATCAGACTTTAAACAATATAATTTGGACACAATATTGTGGACATATCACAATTAATTGATTATACTGTGGACACAATATTGAGATACAATAGGGACACGAGAGATGGTTGCATGTACATTTTGGACACGAAATATAGGACACAACGAATGGACATTTGACTCCTTTCATATATATATATATATATATATATATATATATATATATATATATATATATATATATATATATATATAATGAATGATTTATGTAACAAGTAGAGATTTAATTGATACTGGAATTCAATTGAACATGACATCAATTATGTCCAAACTATTAAATATATCAAAATAACATACCTTGGTATGGTTGATTAGTTAAATTAAGTATTTACAAGTTCCTGTACACCGCGGTGATTTTGCATCTATGGAAGTTCAACCCTTTTACATATCAAGTCAATCTTACAAGGAGTATAACCTTGTTGCTAATCATGACTCTTGGAAGCCATAATTGATATCTTTTGTATCACTAATAACTCTATTTTGATATTTGGGTAAATATTTAGCAAACCGTAATATTCTCGAAAACTTGCTTGCTCGTTTTAAATTGCTAGAATTGCTTGCTAAGGTAAGAAGGTAAATATCAATTTCATTTTTCTTGCGTGAGTTCCGGTGTTGAGGGTTGCTCCACCAAAGGGATCGACGAACCCGATATATACCTGCGTGGTTCCGGTGTTAAGAGTTGCTCCACCGAAGGGGGCGACGAACCCGGGTTTTAATTTTTATCATATATTATCTCTTATGAAAATTCCAGAGCCACCCTACACAAAGGGGACTCTGCCAAAAATATTGGAAATTTCAAGAGATAGTCAATTTCCGACTTTAAGAAAAATCGTAATATTCTATAATGCCTAAATTCATTTGGAAAACCTTCTTGGTAACAACTAGGAAGCATTTGGGCGGGGGAGAACAACCTGAATATTCCTAAATAGTCCCGTAGCATAATTATAATTAAAAAGCTGATCAGTAAATTTTTTACTCATTCGTAAGGCCATGCGAATCGAGTTTGTGAGGCTTAGCTCGCGTATTTCCGTTTGCTTAAGGGAGGCAAACTAAGCCCAAGGGAGGCTCTTATTTCGTTTGCTCAAGGGAGGCAAACTAAGCCCAAGGGAGGCTCCAGATTATTACATCTATTTCGACAGTAACATCGAATAGATGATTGTTAAGCCTAAAGGAGGCTCCAGGCCGGATACTAAGCACCGTGCCGCCAAATTCACAGCCTGATCCCAGGTTAACGGAGTTGTTAATGGAAAATTATTTAGATGAATATTCAGGGGTTTTTCTCCAATATACATTCCATATTAGGTTTAATTCCTTTTTTTGTATTTCATTTCATGACGCCTATCTAGATAAAAGGAACATGATACTCATACATTAAAATGATACGTCTTTCCAATGAAAATTACCTTACAAAACTATTATGTCTCGTTTTCATTTCATATCTCTTTTACTTTTAACTGTTCTTGGCCGAGGGCTTGCATGTCGTTTCTAAACGACCTAGTATTTTGTCCACTAGGAGAAGAAGAAGACGTTCCCGTCGAGGCGTTACCGCTGTACGTCGAGGAGTAGTTATCTGAAGACTCTCAAGAGATGACTGTACTATTGTAGTTAGTTCTCTCAAGAGATGACTGTACTATTGTAGTTAGTTTATATGGATTATCTTGTGGTAATAAACTTGTAGGACAATATATCCTTAGAAAAGGTTTCATGTATAATAATTACAATATGTGTAATGAAATGTAAGTCCTTGTATTTTCCATTCTGATAGTTACGGGCGACAATCGCGAATACGGCGCGTAGCCTGGGGATGTGTTTATGACGTCACCGTTTAAATCTGGGAAGTGGGACGTGACACGTCTTTTTAGTGGTGGCCCATGCGGGTCCTGCGAGAATGGAAAATCTAGGATGAAACATAGGTTCAGATAGGACGTAGGTTCTAGGATTATAAGAAGGACCTTGAGTCCCAATCACACCCTAGAAATCCTTAAAGAAGGTAGTATCAATAGTTAGTAGAATTGAACAAATGATGACCTTTTTCCAATCTAACCTATTTATTTTAATCTTAGTTGAAGGATATTGACCTAAAGATTCTTGGTGAAGATCATGTCCCGATTTGCGCCTTTTGCAAGATTGGGCAACGATAGCCACAGCTTGGACAAATATTACGCGTTCGAGAATAAGATGTGGCAAGTAGCACCCAAGGGGATGATAGAAGCTTACGGGGTGAATTACGAACTAAAATATCCGGTAGTAACGGATATAGTTGATGAAAGAAGAGAATATTATAATACGGTAAATTACTATGTCCTAATCAAGGCAGAACCCTCTGAAGGTCCAGAAACCGATCGCAACGGTACTCTGGAGGAATGGATGCAGACATATCCAGAGGCAAAAATCTATAACATAAGAAAAATGTGGATCTAGATCCCCAGTATGTAAATAATGTGTGAATGTATGTAGTTGGAATGTAAATGAGTAAGTATATAAGGTTTAAAAGTATATTGTATTGTCAATAAATAAAATATGCTTTTTCTGTATTCCTTATAAGTACTTCTTACTTAAGGATATTATGAATGTAGGTATGGACCCGTTTATGCCAAGTTTGGAACGGGATGGTAGTGACTATACTTTGTACCTATACCAGCGATATGCCAGAATGATGTGGAATGCACCTGATTGGCACGACCTTCACGTCTACGAAGTGTTCTATGGAATCAGGCATCCCATTATCAGGGATATCGAGGATGGCGCTGAAGTATATTTTAAAAAATACAACATACTGCTTTTATGTCCGGGATCCAAACCGTTACTACATCGCAATACATGGCTACGAGGGAACAATAGATGACTTTGAAAGACTTTACCCAGAGGTCAAAATCCTCACCGAGGAAATGATCCTCATTGAGGCTGTAGAATAAGAAACCTTAACCATGTATATAGTAAAGAATGAGTACTTTTCTTTTTGTCTGTTGTATCGTATTTTGGGAAAATCAGTAGATGTAAATATAAGTATGGATAGGTAGAAGTAGAATAGAATACCGTGTCACATTTTGGGAAGATGGGTGACATGAGTAGACTAAGTTAGAAGAAGGTAAGCAGATGTAAAGTTGGGAGTAGAAATAACATTTTATATTACTCTCATAATAATAATAATAATATATATATGGGTCTTGTTGTACACCTTTGTTATAAATAAAAATTGTGAGTCAAATAATCCCTAAGGATTGTGCCTTTCGATTTTCAGGTTATGGACAACCAAGATCAACCCAATAATCTACCACCTCAAGTATCAGCTGAACCAACTGTGGCTGATATGTTTCGATTGTTCCAACAAATACTGGAATCCAATAGTAAGCATGCCAATACTGCCCATGCAACCAATACCTCAATATTGGAACAAGTGCAGAATTTCGGCAATGTAAAGGATGGGACCCTAAAGGATTTCAGGGATCTTAGGCCACCCAAGTTTAAGGGAGTTGAAAATGCAATAGAAGCGGGTCAATGGCTGAAAATCATTGAAGGCTTGATGAAGGCTGCAAAAATTTGACCCGAGGATATGGTACCAGCGATCCGCATTCAGCTGGAAGATATTGCTAGATACTGGTGGAGTGTCGAATATCCAAAAGATTCTGACAAGGACATGTCCTGGGCTGAATTTAAGAAGAAGTTTGAAGAAAGTTTCTATCATAAGTCAGCAAGGATATAATTAGAACGACAATTCAACTACCTTAAACAAAGAAAACGCACAGTTGATGAATATACTGCAGAATTTTTCAGACTTAGTCGGTTTGCCCCAAATATGATAGCTGACGAAGAAACGAAAATATCCAGGTTCTTCGAAGGGCTTGGGACACAACTGAAAAGCAGGGTTGCATCTTATCGATGTCTGACTTTTTCTGAGGTAACGGAAGATGCTCGAGACCAGGATAGGATAATAAGAGAAGAGCAACCTTTCCGGTCATCACAAACTAAAAGAAGCTTCGAGGAAGGGGCACCCTCCAACAAGAATCATTGGCAGGGACCATCTAAGCGTCCTCAAACTAGTAACCCAGATAGGTTCATTATTTGCAACTACTGCCAGAAACCAGGACACAAGAAAAATGTATGTAGAAATTTTTTGGGACTTTGCTTAAGATATGGAGCGAGAAATCATCTAACTAATCAGTGCCCTCAGCTGCCTGTAATTGGAGCGACGACACAAGGCTTCAATCAAGGATATCGACCTCCGATTCAGGAGAACAAACCTCAACCAAGGGTTTAGGCACCAACACCAGAAGCTGTCATGACTTATGGAAATCAACAAAGGCCACCATATGCCCCTCAGGCGTATCAGTTCCAACAAGCGCAAAGGGCGGGTCAAGCCCAATATCATAACAAGAAGAGAAAAGGGACAAGGGCAAAAATTTATAATGGGAACTGAAGATGCAGATATCCCGGAAGAAGTAGTTTCAGGTACTATTCTAGTTTCTACATATCCAACATCAGTATTGTTTGATTTCGGGGCTACCCATTCATTTGTAGCATCTTCTTTTATATCACAACGTGAAATAGAATCCCAACATCTGCCTAAACCATTAAAGGTCCTCACCGGTAATGGAGTGGTAGAAGTCAGTCGAGTATGTAGTAAATATCCCATAAAGTTGGGTGGAGGAGCTTTTCGAACCCGGTTACTTGTTTTTCCAACAAGCAACTACGATATAATACTAGGCATGGATTGGATAACCGCAACCTTAGCCAATATAGATTACGGTCAAGGGAAAGTTTCATTTCAACTTCCCGACGGAGAGTCTTATGAATTTGTACGAGACCAAAATGAATTCAATACAGAAGAACTAGAGAAATTTGAATTACCAGTTCAGGCAATGTTGCAAGGGCTAGTAGAGCAATCATTCCCAAGGATAGTAGAAGAATTTAAGGACGTATTCCCAGAAGAATTGCCAGGGCTACCCCCAGATAGAGCTGTAGAATTCTCTATAGACTTAATACCTGGAGCTGCACCTATAGCCAAAAAGATATACCCAATGAACAAGGAGGAGTTAGCCGAGTTGAATAAACAAATAAAGAAATTATTGTTAAAAGAATTTATTCAACTCAACGCATCGCCATGGGGTGTACCAGTATTATTTATGAAAAAGAAGGATGGTACCCTACGACCAGTAATTGATTATAGAGCTTTGAATGAGGTCACCATCAAGAATAAGTATCCTCTACCTAGAATTGATTAACTATTTGATCAGTTAGGAGAGGCAAGAGTATTCTCAAAAATTGATCTAAGGTCCGGATACCATCAAGTGAAGGTGAAGAAGGAAGACATCCCTAAGACTGTATTTAGAACTCGATATGGGCATTATGAATTCTTAGTTATGCCATTCGGGTTAACAAATGCACCCGCCATATTTATGGACCAGATGAATCGAATATTTTATCAATATCTGGATAAATTCGTAATTGTATTCATTGACGACATTCTTATATACTCCAAAAGCGAAGAGGAACATGAAAAACACTTGAGGATAGTACTGCAAATGCTGCGGAAGGAACAATTATATGCCAATCTTAGTAAATATAAATTCTGGCTGGACCAGATACCATTTCTAGGGCATATTATCAGCGGAGAAGGTATCTCGGTAGATCCAAAGAAGGTGGAAGCAGTTAAGTCTTGGCCAACACCTAAGTCCGTAGCAGAAATCAGAAGTTTCTTAGGACTAGCTAGTTACTATCGAAGATTTGTAGAAAAATTTTCAAGAATTGCAGAACTTTTAACCCGTCTTACCCGGAATAAAAAAAAGTTTAATTGGACAGAGAAATGTCAAATAACATTTGACGAATTGAAGGAAAGATTAATTTCAGCCCCAGTGCTGGCATTACCATTTGGTTCGGGTGGATATGAGATATATAGTGCTGCATCAGGTAAGGGTCTGGGATGTGTACTGATGCAGCACGGGAGAGTCATAGCCTATGCATCCCGACAATTAAAGTCACATGAAAGGAATTATCCAACTCATGATCTCGAACTTGCAGCTGTGGTATTCACACTCAAGTTATGGAGGTATTATTTATATGGAGAGAGAATCAAAATATACATAGACCACAAAAGTTTAAAATATGTCTTCACACAAAAGGAGATCAATATGAGACAAAGAAGATGGTTGGAGTTACTGAAGGACTTCGATATGGAGCTGAAATATCACCCGGGCAAGGATAATAAGGTGGCTAATGCTCTAAGTAGAAGGCCCGAAGCTTTCTTTATAAATATACATAAGGTAATCCTTGAGGATTTAATAAAAATGGAAATTTAAATAGTATGCCCGGTAACCCAAGAAATATGGCAAAACTTACAAGTGCAATCCTCCTTAATAAATAGAATTAAGGAAGGGCAGCAAAATGATTCAAAACTTTAGAAAAATTGGAAACAAACAGAAGCAGGGCTCTAGACCGGGATAAGGAAGCATCTGGACGAATCATTAAGATTCGAAGATCGACTATGTGTGCCCAGTGGAGATTTAAGAACGAAGGTTATGTCAGAAGCTCATAACTCATAATATTCCATTCATCCGGGCATCACTAAGATGTATAAAGATTTAAAACAAATATTTTGGTGGCACGGAATGAAAAGAGAAGTCGTCAGATTTGTATCTAAATGTCTCATCTGTCAACAAGTGAAAGCAGAACATCAAAGGACAGCAAGACTTCTTCAGCCTTTGTCCATACCCGAATGGAAATGAGAGCATCTCACAATGGATTTTTGTGACAGGGCTGCCTAAGACCCAAAGGGGTAATAATGCTATCTGGGTCATTGTAGATAGACTTACGAAGTCTGCTCGATTTCTGCCCTTTAGAGTTGGACAGTCGACAGAAGCACTGGCAGAAATATATATAAAGCAGATTGTCAATCAACATATAGTACCAGTGAGTATAGTATCAGATAGAGATACCAGGTTTACTTCTCATTTCTGGAAAAGTCTACAAGAAAATCTTGGCACTCAACTAAAATATAGCTTCGCCTACCATCTCCAAACAGACAGACAGTCGAAAAGAACCATTCAGACCCTAGAAGACATGATGAGAGCCTGTACTTTAGATTTTGAAGGATCTTGGGATGACCATCTACATTTAGTAGAATTTTTATATAACAACAGTTACCATGATAGCATCAAAATGGCTCCTTTTAAAGCACTATATGGTAGAAAGTGCAGATCGCCAGTATGTTGGACCGACGTAGGAGAGAGACAATTACTAGGACCAGAACTAGTAATACAAACTGTGGATATAGTCAAGGCAATAAGAAGTCACCTACAAAAAGCCCAGGATAGACAGAAGATGTGGGCCGATAAGCATCGAAGGATACTGGAGTTTCAACCTGGAGATCATGTGTTTCTGAAGATTTCACCAACTAAGGGAACTATCAGATTTGGGACCAGAGAAAAACTGAGTCCGAGATACATTGGACCCTTCGACATATTGAAAGAGTAGGAAATATGTCATATCGACTTGCCTTGCTACCAACACTCGAAGGAGTTCACAATGTATTCCATAATTTCCAGCTACGAAGATACGTGTCGGATCCGAGCCATATACTTGACCATTCAGAGATCACCATCAGACCTACACTACGGGTAGAACAGAAACCCGTTAGGATCTTGGATCGAAGGGATAAGATACTCCGCAATCGGGTTATTCCATTAGTACGAGTTGCTTGGAGCAAGGATTCTCCTGGAGATTCAACTTGGAAGAAAGAAGAAGATATGCGGAGGCAATATCCGTATCTATTTCCTAAGCGAGGTCAGTAATCAATTGTTATACTGATTATTTCAAATTCCGGGGACAATTTTTCTAAGGAGGGTAGACTTGTCATACTCAAATTTTTTATTATTATTAAATTCATATAAATAATGATTGAGGTTAGTAAATGATAAAAATAGGGTTTTTATTTTTTGAAAACTAATTTTCATTTTTAACCCTAAGACAAGTGTTGCATTTTAATTGTTTCTTCCCCACTAAGGAAGCCATGTGTCTCTCCATGGAAAACACTAGGAGAAGAAAACTTCTTCCTTCACCCATGGCATGACACATGTCATGCCATGTGTTTCCAAGAAGAAGCTAGAAGAAGCCATGTGGCTCTTCTTGGAAGAAGCTAAAATTAGCCAACTCATCCATTCATCATATATCTATATATACTCATTCCTTCATCCTTTCCTTCCGAATACACACACATAAACTCACCAACCCCCCTTCTTCCACCTGCTGCCGTCGTCGCCGCCCGCCGGCCACCCCCCCTCTGGCCACCTCTTCCTTCTCATCTTCTTCTCCTCCTCTTTCACTTCCAAGAAAAACCTAGGTAATATTCTTAATCATTTTCTTCCCAATCTTTAATTCAACTTTAAAACCTAGGTTAGAGTTGCTAACAAGAATCTTTTTGTTGTTGGGTTTAAATTAGGAAATTATTGGAGAAGTCTAGGTCATCTCCAACCCAAGGCAAGTCCTCCTTCCCCTTTTTTTTTCTTTCTCTTGGAAATTCTTAAACTTGATCCTCTACATAAATTTCAAACTAGCATGGATTCATTTATAATGTTGAAATTTCAAATTATATGACAAAGAGTTATAATTTGTAAGATTATAGCCTTGATTTTTGTGCTAAAATAATATTTGGAAGAAAGACCTATTCATGGACACCATTTATCTATAACCGTAATATTGTAGACACATCACACTTTAAACAATATAATTTGGACACAATATTGTGGACATGTCATAATTAATTGATTATACTGTGGACACAATATTAAGATACAATAGGGACACGAGAGATGGTTGCATGTACATTTTGGACACGAAATATAGGACACAACGAATGGACATTTGACTCCATTCATATATATATATATATATATATATATATATATATATATATATATATATATATATATATATATATATATATATATATATATATAATGAATGATTTATGTAACAAGTAGAGATTTAATTGATACTGGAATTCAATTGAACATGACATCAATTATGTCCAAACTATTAAATATATCAAAATAACATACCTTGGTATGGTTGATTAGTTAAATTAAGTATTTACGAGTTCCTATACACCACGGTGACTTTGCATCTATGGAAGTTCAACTCTTTTACATATCAAGTCAATATTACAAGGAGTATAACCTTGTTGCTAATCATGACTCTTGGAAGCCAGAATTGATATCTTTTGTATCACTAATAACTCTATTTTGATATTTGGGTAAATATTTAGCAAACCGCAATATTCTCGGAAACTTACTTGCTCGTTTTAAATTGCTAGAATTACTTCCTAAGGTAAGAAGGTAAATATCAATTTCATTTTGCTTGCATGAGTTCTGGTGTTGAGGGTTGCTCCACCAAAGGGGTCGGCGAACCGGATATATACCTGCGTGGTTCCGGTGTTGAGAGTTGCTCCACCGAAGGGGTCGGCGAACCCGAATTTTAATTTTTATCATATATTATCTCTTGTGAAAATTCCAGGGCCACCCTATACAAAGGAGACTCTGCCGAAAATTTTGGAAATTTCAAGAGATAGTCAATTTTCGACGTTAAAAAAAATCGTAATATTCTATAAAGCCTAAATTCATTTGGGAAACCTTCTTGGTAACAACTAGGAAGCTTTTAGACGAGGAGAACAACCTGAATATTCCTAAATAGTCCCGTAGCATAATTATAATTAAAAAGCTGATCATTAAATTTTCTACTCATTCGTAAGGCCATGCGAATCGAGTTTGTGAGGCTTAGCTCACGTATTTTCGTTTGCTCAAGAGAGGCAAACTAAGCCCAATGGAGGCTCTTATTTCGTTTGCTCTAGGGAGGCAAACTAAGCCCAAGGGAGGCTCCAGATTATTATATCTATTTTGACAGTAACATCGAATAGGTGATTGTTAAGCCCAAAGGAGGCTCCAGGCCGGATACTAAGTACCGTGCCGCCAAATTCACAGCCTGATCCCAGGTTAACGGGGTTGTTAATGGAAAATTATTTAGATGAATATTCAGGGGTTGTTCTCCAATATTGTATTCCATGTTAGATTTAATTCTTTTTTTTCATTTCATTTCATGATGCCTATCTAGATAAAAGGAACATGATACTCATACATTAAAATGATACCTATTTTCAATAAAAATTACCTTACAAAACTATTATGTCTCGTTTTCATTTCATATCTCTTTTACTTTTAACCATTCTTGGCCGAGGGCTTGCATGTCATTTCTAAACGACCTAGTATTTTGTCCACTAGGAGAAGAAGAAGACGTTTCCGCCGAGGCGTTACCGCTGTACGTCGAGGAGTAGTTATCTGAAGACTCTCAAGAGATGACTGTACTATTGTAGTTAGTTTATGTGGATTACCTTGTGGTAATAAACTTGTAGGACAATATATCCTTAGAAAATTTTTCATGTATAATAATTACAATATGTGTAATAAAATGTAAGTTCTTGTATTTTCCATTCTGATGGTTACGGGCGACAATCGCAAATTCGGCGCGTAGCCTGGAGATGTATTTATGAAGTCACCGTTTAAATCTGGGAAGCGGGACGTGACACATATGTCTCCTAGGTATTTCTTCGCCCGACTAGTACACATAGATTCCAGGTTCTTCGACACACATTTCATTACTCGTGATAAATTCATTAGTCATGATTTACATTATTCGTGATAGTCATAAAACCACGTATCTCCAATCAAGGAATCCACAAAATACCAATCCGTGAGTCCATCGTGTCAGAATCAAGATAGAAAACTAGTATAACATGCATCACATGATATATCAATATAATAAAACTATCAAAGAATGTACTCGCCTGATACCCTGAATCACTGATATGAATAGATGTCCGAACTGATGTCACAGAGTCCTAATTAGAGCAATACAAGTTATAAAGAGTTCAATTTGAAATGATAGGTAATCTACATGTTTCTAAGTCAATCAAGGCAAAGTCAACTCTAAGTCAACTCTGGTCTACCTTGGGTCAAACTAGGAGTTAAGGTTAAGATTTTAGGGTTTTGGTCAAACTTAGATTTGTGGTCAACATCTATGATACTTAGGATATATTAATATATATACATACCACATATATCCTTACCCATATAGTACCACCCTAACACATACATATAGATATCATATATCAAGTATATACATATCCTCACTATCAACCATAACATATATCTATATACTCTCAAAATATATATAGATACTATATAACCCAAAAATATATATAACTACCTATATAACCCTTCCACAATCTAACATCACCTACTTAAACTCAAATACTTGGACACTAACCCACTAACACTAGGATACCATATCAACCTTGGTCATATTGGCATCCTAATACCAATACCTTGGTTGGAATCCAATACCTTAACTTGGGTAAACCTATACCTTACCTTGATATCTTGATACCTTATCTTGGTACCTTGATACCATACCTTGGTCATAAGGTAAACTAAACATTTACCTTGAAGGTAAAGGTAATTCATATTTACCTTAAGATACTAACTTGGTATCATGAGATACCAAGATACCCCTCAAATATCTAATTAACTAACTATCTAATATACTAACATAACATCTTAACTAATATTTAACATATAACCTATACAGACTAACTTGCTAACATACCAATATCTAGAACTAATATAACCTACTAACATATCAATATATAACATACTAGATATCTAACATCAAACTATCTAACAACATATCAAATATCTAACAAAATACTAACATCTACTATCTAATAACACTCATACTAACAAATATTACCTAACAATAACATACATACACACATACATATATACATACATACATACATACATATATATATATATATATATATATATATATATATATATATATATATATATATATATATATATGATACATACATTCACTTAATATCCATACTACATAGGCTCATAGATTACACAAAATGCCTAGTCGTATAGTCACTCTTCTACTTAAAATCAATACTGTACCAATTATGCCTTCACTAAATTCTAGGATTAAAGTATGTTGTAGTCCTTCATATTAGCTTTTCGAAACTTTAAATGGATCACATTTTAGTGCCTTGAAGCTCTCGGAATCGCGAAAACACCAAAACGCGTTCGTCTTTCATACAGCTAATACTCAAACAATTCTACAGAAAGTTCTAGAATGCATTTGACCTATTAATATATATATATATATGTATTTGGAAAGCTAACTTTGATGCGGTTCTTTTAAAAAAGGGAGATTAATCGAAGTTCTAAGCTGAAAGTTATAAAATTTCTAAGTTGCTATGGCTACTAAAAATGTGGATGAATATTATGACGAATTTGGATTGTTTGGACAAAAAAATACATCTCACTCTCCACACCACTCAAGACACACATCAAACCATACTCCCCTATCCTCTAACACAAGCACACTACTGACAACATATCCACACACATCTAAATATATGAAATATATCTAACATATCTATTATATATATACAAAATAGTCCATTATATAAAGAGACACTAAAATGACAAGTTGAGGCTAAAAATATGACATGTAGACTAAACCACTTAGATCTAACCATGGGTATCCAAATGAAACTCATTCTAACCATCCTAACTAACATCAATCCATCCTCTAACATGTCTAAAACTAAAATTAAAACAAAATTAAACCTGTTAGACATTAAACCAAACACATGAGGTGTCTTAATTTGAGATCTAATAAGTAGGACACAAGACACAATTCTAACTTGCTCTAGAGAGCTCCAAATGACCTCAAACTTGAATCTAAATGGAGTACATATATGGGGGTAGATCCCATGGATTCAAAACTAACTAATATGTATAGAAAATTAATTTAGATGGTTGATTTTACCTATTGGGAGTGGGATCCTAATGATACTCTCAAGGACACGGCTCCGATACAAAGATCCTTCCAAAATGGACACTCCTCCTTGCACTTTGATCCAAATCTTTGCTAGCACCCTCCCTTGATAGTATGAGAAGATTGGATGGAAGTTTTGATGGAGGAATGAAGAGATTTGGAGATCAAATCAAAGAGGGAAGCTCTCTAATTTGGAGAATAATACTTTGTGAAGGAAAAGAGGCAAGATGGAATGAAATAAAAAATGGAGGCTAATCTACCTATAGTGGCTGCCATCATTGCCCTATTTGGGCCTTGGAGGGAAGTCCAATAAGGCTCCTACTAATTCCCCTTGCTTAATTTTAAGTTAGGTTCAAGTTTGGGATCAAAAGGATTAAATTTAAGCCTCTAACTTAACCAATCTAACAAGTGGGATTAGTCTAAACTTACTAACTTAATTAATGAGATTTGTGGACCATGACTAACTAATTTTGGGGTCCCGTTTAGAGTCTAAACTATCCGGATCACTAACACAAGTCGAAACGAAACAAAACTCAAATCCGACTAAACAAATCCCGTAAAATCAATATTAAAATGTAAAAATTCCCAAAATATTAAAATATAAAAAATAACCAAAATAATAATACATCAATTTAAATATGATTAAAATAATCTAAAATTCACCAATTAATTAAAATTCTAAATAATTCAAAAGTCACAAAATGACCAAAATATCCTTAGCCTAAAAAGTGGTAATTAGCTAATATAATCACATGGGTTAGGCCTCCATGGTCATGGTTAGTATCTAGGCTAATCAGCTCTAAGGTTACACTAGCCAAAGAACAAAATTACAAAACACTAATTTAATGATATAAAATAATCACAATTCACCAATAAATCAATAACATGATTTAAACATATTATTAAATAATCAATTTTACAAAAGTTTAAAATTACCCTTATTTTAGAAAAGTGGTGGTTACATGGCTCGCGGTTGGTGGGTGGTTCATGAGGTGTCTCTTATGGCGCCAACAACTTGGACGAATTTTAGCGAGAGGTTTCAGACTCGCTATTTTGATGCGGTGTCGCATTATGATCTGCAGCAGAGGTTCATTGGTCTCCGGCAGATGAGTAGGACCGTCGATGGCTATGCAACAGAGTTCCGCAGACTCAGCCGGTTTTCTCCTTCCTTGGTGGCAACCGAGTTGGACCGGGCGAAGAGGTTCCAGCAGGGACTTCATCTGGAGATCATTCTGGCAGTTGAGCAGCATGAGTTCCAGACTTTTGATGTAGTGATGAGAGCGGCGAGAAGGCATGAGTACACCTCGCAGAGGATAGTTGATAGAGTCTGAGGCCAGAAGAGGTCTCATGTTCAGAGGGGATCTTCTCCCCAGTCGTCAACACCAGCACCAGTAGTCAGGACATTGGAGAATGGATATGGATCACCTAGAGGAGCAGTTCCAGCATCTTTCTTTCAGCAGTCATCTCAGACATATCCTCAGCAGCAGATATCGTCTTCATCTATTAGATGTTTCCATTGCAAAAAGTCTGGGCACATACTTTTTGAGTGTCGTAGGGCACATGGGTTGTGTTTGGTTTATGGAGCTTCAGACCATATGATGAGATCTTGTCCACGGAGGGCTAGTTTTTTCTCAGTACATCCAGCTTCACCGGCTACCCTAGCAGTCCAGTAGTATATGGCTCAGGTACCAGTTCAGCAGCAGCATGTCAGAGCAGCGGTTTTGAGACGTGGACAGGCAGAGTTTGGTATATTAGAGCAGGTTTTGGCTGATGGCGGTCATGTTGTAGGTATTGTCCTATTCTTCTTTCACTCTTATTTATCTCTTGGGTTATGCATATTTGGCGAGTTTCTCGTCCCACTCTTATGTCTTCGTATCTTCAGATACATGATATTTATCACATGTCTCGACTACGAAGATATGTCCTGGGTAGAGTCATGTCTTAGTCTAAGTCATTAGTACCGACTTACTTTGAGACTTGATCCTTATCCATTTTTGGGAGTCAGCGTAGGTCTGCTCCTACTCAACTGACTCAAGAGACATATTTATTCATATGCCTCAATCCGTTCTTGATTGTGGTTGTGTTATTGCTTATGCATTTACTTATATTCCTGTTGTCATCATCTTACCAATATGCCATACTTTGTTATGATTGTCATAATTTTTCAGCACTTTGGTTTGGTTTTCATGTTTGACTAGATTTAGGAAATTCCAAGGATAGTCTTTTTTAACTTGTGGAGAGTGTGAGACTTGTCTCACAGTATCAGTATTTATATACGGATACGTATTTTGTAGTGTATTTCATATTTTTGGTGTTTGTAATGCTTTAAATTTTTCAACTTATAGATTTTTTTTCTTGGCCGGCATACCGTCAGTATACCCGACGGCATACCGTCCAGACAGATTTTTCACATTTTAGATATTTTTGATTTAAGATATTTTCATGAATAGTATTTCCGATATTTTCGTGAATAGTGTTTTGGATATTTTGATGAATAGTGTTTAGATATTTTTGTGAATAGTGTAGATGCACCCTATTATCCATTGTATATTTGGTTTGTTTGGATGGCCACGATTGACTTAGATTTTGACGTAGATCACGATCCAACAGTCATGATTAATTCCCTTCTATATATGCACTTTCACTTTCTCTCTCCTCTCCCTTTTCTTTCCCTTCACTCCCTCTTCATTTCTTCTTCTCTTCTATCCTCCTTGGAGCTTGCGAAGAGCTTGGCCTTAAGGCCTTGGTGTGGTGTCTAACTCTCCTAGGAGGAGGAGTAGAAGATTAGGCTTGGTTGCTAGAGAACCTAGGCAAGTGCATCTTGCCAAATCCATGAACCATATTATTTTATTGTCATTTTGTTTTCCTTGGTGTTAAATGCTTAGAATTGTCCGAAACTCATTTTGTTAAATATATATTTCTTATGATAGTGGCCTTGATTTTCTGTTAAAATCCAATATTGACTTAGTAGAAAACTTGGTATCGAGAGTGATACTGGGGTTACCATCATGGATCTTGGTTACATATGCATATATGAGGCCCTCCCCTAGTTTTTATACCATGAATTTTGAGTTTGGTGGGAATCGAAATCCGTTTCGGTATCCCAAAAACCTTTTTTGGAGTATTTTAAGGTATTGATCGATAAAATATTTTGATTTTTGAAAACTAATACTTCCATGTTGTAGAGAATTCAATTCTATGCGATTTTGACTTTTGAAAATCCGAATTTCGATTTAAATGAAGTTTTGATGGCCAAAACAAGTTTTGGCAAAATCTGGGATTTTGTTGCTGTCTAGATAATCAGAAATCCGACGAAATTCCAAAGTATACCGATGGTATGTCAATTTTCTGTCCAGAAACTTTCTGTCTTTGGTCGGAATACCGTTGGTATGCCAAATTTGGTTGTTTTAGGCTATTTTTGTCTTTTTTTTGCCCGTTTTTGTTTGTTTTTGTCCGTTTTTTATATTTGTTTTTCAATTGTAATGAATTCCTAACATGATTAGATGATCTTGCATAGTTAGATAATGATTGTACACCCTATATATACTTGACACCAGCACTTGTACTTACTTTTATTGATTCCATCTCACATACCAAGATATGTCCTTCCTCTCGATTCTTTCTTATATGCCATGATATGTCCTTCCTTTCGAATCCTTATATGCTATGATATGTGTTGCCATGCTTTCCCGGATTTATTGTACTTTACAGTCCATGCCATGTCTAGAATTTCCTTGTTGTGGCCCGTCGTGGCGCACTCATGTTATATGTCTTCTCTGCTTACTAGATAGTGACCCGTCGTGGTTCACTCTTGTACATATCTTTCTTTACTTACATGATAGTGGCCTGTCATGGCTGTCACGCCCCAGAACCAGAATACTGGAGAGCGGGGGCGCACATAGCCAGCTATGTATAATAAAATAGAATCCACCTCACTATACGGTCACGGCTGTCTAGATATATGCGGGTTTAACTACAAACCATCAGTCTCCTATGGTCATGAACAAGCCTAGTATCTCAATCACAAGCAAGCAAGTAAAGTTATAAAATGTAAGATCACCAAATATACAATAGTAAGGCATCCCAAACACTACATATTTAGCTGAGCATGAAGCTAGTCGTTACAAAATGTGAAGACTAGCAAGAGTTTTAGTCATACATGATCAACCCTAGGATTTATCAATCATGTTATAGCTCGTAGGCAGACAGTAATAAGATATGCAATACGAGCTAATAGGTGCTCACCGGCTAAATGCCTCAAAAGAATATTTTTATAATAGAATGGGAGAGCCAAAATAAATCCACTCGTTGCCAGGATTCCTTCTAGTGGTCACCATCGGGCTGGAAAGTAGGTAGATCCTCTGCTGCTCCAAAATCTGGCCATACAAAACTAGCTGGATCAGACCCCAGAAAGAGCAAGTACCACAAAGGAAGCTTCACTTAGGAACTAAAACCAGCAATTAGCACAGAATATAATATATAATAAAGACATGATATATGGAAAAGCATAACATATGATATACGAAGAGATAAGTATGGGACTAATCAGATCACCAGGTTACAACCCGTAAACCAAACAAGGATCGGGTTTGTAACCCTTCATCTGAACTGAACTTGGTTTCTCCCACCATTTATCGGGAAGATAAAATAAGAAATCAAGTCACGTAACAATATTATACATGATCAAGACAAGACTAGACTGGTTATGCCTCACCAAAAATCATGGCCAAGCACTAAGTACGGCTTGATACTTTAACTAACTATGGTTATCACAGGCCTAATTACTAGCAAGATGCAGTGAGATGTTCCTCCAGCCACAAGTCCTGCAGCTATCCAGGTTATCCAGACGACTTGGGTTCATTTAAGCAATGCCTCGTTATATTCTACATATCAGTGAATCTAGACTTGTGTCCTACTCGTCGGCAGGCTACAAGTCCAATAATGGTGGCCGGAATAACGGGATCGCCTGTAACTGGAAAAATCTCTCATGACTACTGGATTACTCTAGTTATTAGCCTTAGCCATTTTCAGTAGGTACCTCTGACCGTGGTACTCAGGGGTCCCCATCCTAGACATGATGCAAGACAATACTGGTTCATTTGTACAAGCACAATCGTCCACGGTGTCCCGATCATTCAATCTTGTCATGTCAAGCTAGCCGTCGCAACATCATATCGAGATATTTTATGTCAGGTTTATCATGTCAGGTTTATCATGTCAAGTATATCATGTCAAGTTTATCATGTCAAGTTCACTGTCAGGAGTACGCCACGTCGGGCCACTATCATGTCATGTCATTGTCAAAAGTGCACCACAACGGGTCACCATCGTGTCAGAGAATATACTTAAAATTAATAGCACAAGCATACAAGTAGTAATTAAATATTAGCATGAGCAAGGGTCGTGGAGAACTCATGCAGCTCAGGAAAAATTTAGGCCATATGCGGCCAGCAAATAATAGGCCATGCAAGCAAGCAATTAAAGCTAATGCACGTGCATGCAAGCGGCCATGCAATTGAATAGTGTCCATATGGCCAACAAATATTTAAGGGCCATATGCGGCCAAAATATTTAAATATTCATGCAGCCAGGAATATGATTATTCATGCGGCAGGAATTGGTCCATGCGGCCATGAAATGAATAGTGGCCATGCGGCCAGGAATATTTAGACATGCAAGCTGATGCTTGTATACACATTCATTAAATATAATCATGCAAGCAAGCAATTAATTATATATACATCCGGCTAAGAAATATTTGATAATACATTGGAGCCTATGCGGCCATGCAAAATATTCCAAGCAAATATTGCATGCATGCGGCTAGCAAATATTCCATACGGCCAAGCTAATATACATGCGGCCAGGAATTCCTAGCAAAGCCACGCGTCCAACAAATATACATGTGGTCAGGATATAATACATATAGTTCGTATTACGTATCTTAGAACACGTGTACGTATTTTATCTTATATCGCATATCTCTTGGCTTGGCTCGGTTTATTTTGGGTTGGTTCGGCTAGGCTTGGGTTGTCTTGGTTCATCATGAACCAAGGAAAAAACCCCTACCTACCACCACCATCATCCTTTATTAACCTATTCCCTCATTCTCTCTCTTCATTACTCTTCTTCTTCTCCACATTTACTTCTACACCTACCAGAGAGAGAGAGAGAGAGAGAGCTCTTAGGCAAGTGCAAACTTGCTTCATGATGGATCTCAAGTTTTATTGTTCCATTCTCTTCCTTACTTGATTCTAAGATACTTTAGAACTTGGCATTTTCCATTTTGATGGATATTTTTTTACAGATCTAAGTTTATATTATTTTTGATTTTCTTGGGTTTTGATCTATTAAACTTCATTATTTTTATGTTTTGACTGTTCCATGTTGTAGAGCATTCGATTTTACCCAAAATAGACCTTTGAAAAGTTGAATTTCGACTTATTTTGAGGAAGTTATGGCCAAAAGTATTTTTGGCCATTTCTATGTCCATCTGTGCTGATTTTGGCAGGAACGATGAATAGTGCTATATAGTGCCCAGCCGCATGAGAGTGCTGCATAAGGGTGCTGCATAGTGTCCAGCCGCATGAGGGTGCTGCATAGTACCGCATAGTACCCAGCCACATAAGGGTGCTGCATAGTGCCCAGCCGCATAAGGGTGCTGCATAGTGTCCAGCCACATGAGGGTGCTGCATAGTGCCGCATAGTGCCTAGCCGCATAAGGGTGCTGCATAGTGTCCAGCTGTATGAGGGTGCTGCATAGTGCCGCATAGTGTCCAGCCGCATAAGGGTGCTGCATAGTGCTGCATAGTATCCAACCGCATAAGGGTGCTCTATAGTGCCGTATAGTGTCCAGCCGCATATGGAAGTACCGCATAGTGCTGAATAGTGCCTATTTTGGCTGTTTTTGGCTGTTTTAAGTCCTGTTTGGCTGAATTGTGGCCAAAATTTCTTCCAACTCCCAACATGAAAGTTGTAGATCTTTTCCTTGGCTTCAAGAATATGTTATTAGTTATTTTATGCAATTTTTCTCATTCATGATAATATAAGAATAGAACACGATAGTGGCCCGCTGAGGCGCACTCTTGACAAGTAACCTACATGATAACCTTGACATGTTGTTGCGATAGCTAGCCTGACATGACAAGTAGGAAAGATCTGGACACCGTGGGCGATTGCGTTTGTACAAATAAACCAGTACTGTTGTATCATGTCTAGGATAGAGATCCCTGAGTACCACGGTTAGGGATACCTACAGTAATTGACTAAGGCTAATAAACTAGAATAATTCAGTAGACATAAAGAGATTCCCAGCTACAGGCAATCCCGTTATCTGGGCGCATTAAGTGGACTTGTAGCCTACCGACGAGTAGGACACATTTCCAGCACACAGTCATGTGTTGTATTTTTCATAAACGAACATTCGACCTGGATAACCGGATGGTCTGCAGGGCTTGTGGCTGTTGGGATAATCTCATTACATCTTGCTAGTAACTAGGCCTGTGATAACCCTAGTTAGTTAAAAGTATCAAGCCGTACTCTTGATTGGCCGTGATTGATTGGATGGAGTTTATTCTAGCTTAGTCTTATTTCGATTCTGTGCAAGATTGTGACATGACATGATTATTGATGCTTGCCTTAGCAATAACGATCGGGGGTCCGTTCTGTTCAGGCGAAGGGTTACAACCCCGGTTCTTGTTTGGTTTAAGGGTTGTAACCTGGCTCCCGGAGCAGTTCTGTGTCCTCTCTTCGTTTATTGTCTTATTTCAAACCCATGCCATGTTCGTCATGTTTTACCTTACCTTAATACCATGATTATTTATACTGGCCTTAGCAATAAAGATCAGGGGTCCAGTTCTGTTCAGGCGAAGGGTTACAACCCCGGTCCTTATTTGGTTTAAGGGTTGTAACCTGGCTTTCGGAGCAGTTCTGTGTCCTCTTTTTGTTTATTGTCTTTACTGTACCAATAGTATTTGAGACGGGTTTCTATTCAGGTGAAGGGATGCAATCTCGGTACTTGTTTGGTTTAAGGGTTGTGACCTGGCTAGTTGAATGGTTTCTTCGTACTCAGTTTATTGTTGTTATCTCTATTATTATCAGTTTTATTTGTTATTTATCTTTAATATTCTATTGTGATATGCTGGTTTTAGTTCCTAAGTGAAGCCTCCTTTGTGGCACTTGCTCTTTCTGGGATCTGACCCAGCTGGTTTTGTATGGCCAGACATCGGAGCAGCACCAGAGGATCCACCTGTCTTCCAGCCAGATGGTGACCACCAGGCGTAACCCTGGCAACGAGTGGGTTTCTTTTTGTCCTCCCACTTTATTGTAAAATTATTCTTTTGAGACGTTTAGCCGGCGAGCACGTGTTAGCTCGTATTGCACCTTTATTTACTTTCCGCCTACGTGCTGTAACATGATTGACAAATCCTAGGGTTGATCATGTATTGACTAAAACTCTTGTTAGTCTTGACATTTTGTACGACTAGCTTTATGATCATCCGAATATGTAATGTATGGGACGCCTTACTATTGTATATTTGGTGCTCTGACATCTTGTAACTGTTACCATTTGCTTGTGATTGAGACAATAGGCTTGTTCATGACCATAGGAGACTGTTGGCTTGTAGTTAAACCCTCATGTATCTAGACAGCTGTGACCGTATAGCGAGGTAGATTGCACTTTAATATACGTAGCTGGCTATGTACGCCCCCGCCCTCCAATATTCTGGTTCTGGGTGTTACATGGTTTTAGTGGTGGCCCATGCAGGTCTTGTAAATCAAGATATGTGAGGGTTTACCGAATAGATGTCTCAATCAGTACTCGCCCTTAATCTCTGCTCATACCTTCTGAATCCCTATAATCTTGACCTGATCACATGCTTGCATCTTTGATCTATCCTGGTCCTTCCTTATTGTTCCCTATGTCGTCTTCTTCAGCGACATTGTTCCTGGACCTGCCGATCAGCAAGGCGGAGCACCTTTCACGGACCAGCAGCAACCTGGAGATCAAGCCCAACATTCAGGAGTAGCCTCCAGAGTCATGCCTACTGGAGGAGAGCCACCAGTTCAGCCCGTCTAGCCTGCAGAGCCTGATGATGGCACTTTGGTGGGTCTCATCAGGTCACTATTAGCCTTCCAGGATCGATGAGGAGATGCCTTGCACCAGGCGGTGGCAGACGCTTTGACCAGAGGAGGTCATCAGGGTAATAGCGCGGCCAACAGCTTCAAGCGCTTGAACCCTCCCTTCTTCGACGACAGTGAAGATGCGATCGCTGCAGATACATGGCTTCAGGATACAAAGGTGATTCTAGAAGCAGCCAGGACTCCAGAGAACGAGAAGGTGGCCGTGGTGTGCCTGCAGTTATTGGATCTTGCCCGCAGCTGGTGGGCAGCACAGGCTGATGAATTAGTGGCCCCTATTTCATGGGCAGTATTCAGGGAAAGATTCCAGATCAAGTATTTTGATGCTGTAGCTCGGTATGATCTACAGACGAGGTTCACAAATCTGAAGCAGATGGACAGGACGGTCGATGGATAAGCGGCCGAGTTCTCCAGGCTTAGTCGGTTTGCTCCCACCTTGGTGGCAACCGAGTTCGATAGAGCCCAGCAGTTCCAGCAGGGGCTCCACCTAGAGATTTTATTGGCGGTGGAGCAGTTTGAGCATCAGACTTTTGATGCAGTATTGAGAGCAGCCCGGAGGCATGAGTATACCTCCCAGAGGATCGTGGATAGGACCGGAGGTCGGAAGCGATCTCACGGCCAGATGAATCAGTCATCAGCACCAGCCCCGGCAGCCAGGGCTTTGACCATTGGAGCTCCGAGGCGGACGGTCTCAGTAACGTCGGTTCAACATTCTACCCCGACGCACCCTCAGCAGCAGAAGCAGAAGCAGTCTTCCACCGTGGGATGTTCACACTGCGGAAAGCCAGGGCATGTGGTATCAGAGTGTCGCAGAGCACAGGATTTATGCTTGGTTTGTGGTGCCCTGGACCACAGGGTTGGGAACTGCCCGAACAGGGGGAGTTCATCGGCCTTCTCTAGTCCTTCAGTTAGAGGACCAGCACCAGTCTAGCAGCAGCAGCTGCTGCAGTATCCGTTCCCGAGGCTATTGTCGACACAGGCCCAGGCATTCCAGCAGCAGAGACCGCAACAGTATGCCCAAGCCCAAGCCCTGATCCAGAGCAGACAGAGAAATTTTTAGCAGAGGGGACTCGCACCCAGAGGGCATGGTCAAGTGCTGGCTTTGACCATGGGAGAGGAAGGAGTAGCACCAGGTGAGGTGGTGGCAGGTACTATTCTCGTTAACACCTTTCTACCTTCAGTATTATTTGATTCTGGTGCCTCGCATTCATTTATGTCTGTACGATTCGTGACACGGGTAGGGCTGGAGCCCGAGTCATTATCAGTAAGGATCAATATACTTACTGGTAACGGACTTGTGGGAGTAGATAGAGTATTTTCCTTGTGTCGGATCGTAGTTAGCGGTAGAGAATTCCCCGCTAGATTGATAGAGTTCCCGATGGCCGATTATGATATGGTCTTAGGGATGGATTGGTTGAGGGACCAGTATGCTAGGATAGACTGCCACATTGGCAGGGTTATTTTTAGCATTCCAGGCGAGCCGGAGTTTTCTTTCTCCCGAGGCGAAGTTGAACCTTCTCCTCCAGTATTGCGGATGGCAGTAGCAGTAGTATAGTTACCTCGGATAGTCGAAGAGTTTCTAGATGTTTTCCCAGAAGAGCTTCCAGGGATGCCGCCAGAGCGAGAGATCGAGTTTACTATCAACTTGATTCCGGGGACAGTCCCAGTGTCAGAGAGAGTCTACAGGATGGCGTCGTCAGAGCTAAAGATATTGTACAAGATGATTGAAGAACTCAGAACTAAGGGATTAATTCGTGCTAGTGGATCACCTTGGGGAGCCCCGATGCTTCTTATGAAAAAGAAGGATGGTACGTCCAGATTATGTGTAGATTATCGTACCTTGAACTCAGTGACAATCAAGAACAGATACCCTCTCCCGAGGATAGATGACTTGTTTGATCAACTCAAGGGGGCAACAGTATTCTCGAAAATCGACTTGCAATCAGGATACCATCAGATCAGAGTCAGAGAGCAGGACATCCCGAAGACAGCTTTTAGATCGAGATATGGGCATTGGGAGTTCCTTGTGATGCCATTTGGAGCAACCAATGCGCCGGCTGTATTCATGGACCTCATGAATCGTATTTTCATACCTTATTTGGATCAATTCGTGATTGTATTCCTGGACAACATCCTAGTCTACAGTAAAAGTGAGGCGAAGCATGAGCATCATCTCAGAATTGTCCTCCAGATTCTCAGAGAGCACCAGTTGTATGCCAAGTTCAGTAAATACGAGTTCTGGCTCGATCGCATTTCGTACTTGGGTCATATCATCACCAGAGGAGGAGTAGAAGTGGATCCCCAGAAGATCGTGGCCATTGAAACGTGGCCGGTACCTAGCACAGTGGCAGAAATTCGTAGTTTTCTTGGCTTGGCTGACTATTACCGGCGATTTGTTTCAGACTTTGCTCGAATTTCAGCGCCATTGACCTAGTTAACCCGTAAGAATGTGCAGTTTTCTTGGACAGCAGAGTGCCAAGATTCTTTTGAGAGGTTGAAGCGAGGCTTGATGACGACACCTATTCTCACGCTTCCAGATGGAACCGGAGGATTCTCAGTATATTGTGATGCTTCAGGCAGAGGTTTAGGATGTGTTCTGATACAGTATGGAAAGGTAATGGCTTATGCGTCACGACAACTTTGTGATCATGAAAGAAATTACCCAACCCATGACTTAGAGCTGGCAGCAGTAGTGTTTGCACTTAAGTTGTGGAGACACTACTTGTATGGAGATAGGGTGGAGATTTTCACCGACCACAAGAGTCTGAAGTATGTGTTCACCCAGAAGGATCTTAACATGCGTCAGAGGAGATGGCTAGAGCTACTTGTGGATTATGATGTCAACCTGCAGTATCATCCTGGGAAGGCCAACATTGTTACAGATGCATTGAACAGGAGAGCCGGAGTTTATTTTCTAACAGCACAACCAGAGCTGTTGGCCGATCTTCAGAAGATGGGAATAGAAGTTGTCCTCCCTTCCAGTGTGGCATTGATGGCCAGCATGCAAGTTCAATCCACTATAGTCGAGATGATCCGGATGGTGCAGTCAGCAGATTCCAAGCTTCAACGTCAGAGCAGAGTGTGAGACAGGACGAAGACCAGAGTTATGTATCCATGAAGATGGTACACTTCAACATAGGAAGCGTCTTTGTGTACCCAGTAGAGATATCAGACAGGAGATCATGGCAGAGGCCCACAGTTCGCAGTATTCCATTCATCCTGGTGGCACGAAGATGTACCGTGATATCTGCCAGCACTTTTGGTGGAATGGCATGAAAAGGGAGATAGCCCGGTTTGTCTCTTGTTGTTTAGTCTGCCAACAAGTTAAGGCTGAACATCAGAGACCAGCTGGACTACTTCAACCATTACTAATTCTCGAGTGAAAATGGGAGCATATAACCATAGATTTTGTGACTGGATTGCCTAGATCCCCGGCTGGCAGAGACGCTATTTGGGTTGTCATAGACAGGCTCACAAAGGTGGCTCATTTTCTTCCGTTCAGAGTTGGTCAGTCGATGGCTCAGTTATCGGAGATGTATCTCCGGCAGATTGTCAGATTACACGGTGTACCAGTCAGTATCATCTCGGACAGAGATTCTAAATTTACATCGCACGTTTGGCATAGCTTGCAAGAAAGTTTGGGAACTCACCTCCAGTTCAGTTCAGCTTATCACCCGCAGACAGATAGCCAGTCGGAACGCACGATCCAGACTCTTGAAGATATATTGTGGTCATGTACACTCGACTTCGGTGGTTCGTGGGAAGATTACATGCACCTGGTGGAGTTCTCGTACAACAAAAATTTCCAAGCCAGTATCCAGATAGCACCGTTCGAGGCACTGTATGGTAGGAAGTGCCGATCCCCGCTAGCCTGGGATGATATTGGAGAGAGGCAGATGCTTGGTCCGGAAATGATTGCTCAGACCGTTGAAGTGGTCAGAAGAGTCAGCATCATTGGGACGATTCTCATCCGCGCCCTCTTGAGTTTTCTGTCGGCGACCATGTATTCCTGAGGATTTTGCCTAACCGTGGCGTCATTCGTTTCGACGTACGAGGAAAGCTTAGTCCTAGGTATATAGGGTCGTTCGATATTCTGGAGAGAGTAGGTGATATGTCCTATCATCTCTCTCTTCCGCCATCGCTACGTGAGGTGCATGACGTGTTCCATGTATCCCAACTGCGACGGTATATCCCGGACCCGAGCCACATCCTGGATCATTCGAAATTGGTTATTGGTACCAACCTTTCGTATGAGGAGAGGCCCGTGTCTATATTGGACCGAAGAGAGAAGACACTCAAGAACAAGACTATCAAGTTAGTCCGAGTTGCTTGGGGTCATCACTCTTTGGGTGAGTCAACGTGGGAGCGTGAGGATGATATCCGATCGCGATATCCTAACCTGTTTGACTCGTGAGGTATAATATCTTTCTTATGCCTCATACCTTCGATTCCTTGCTTGCATGAATAATTTCTTGATTGCTTGATTAGTATAGCTTGCCTGTGATTAGTATAGCTTGTCCTTGCAATTTTAACCTCATGATTATATTTCGAGGACGGAATTCTTTTAAGGTGGGTAGTATTATAATGCATGTAGTTCGTATTACGTATCTTAGAACACGTGTACGTATTTTATCTTGTATCGTATATCTCTTGGCTTGGCTCGGTTTATTTTGGGTTGGTTCTGCTAGGCTTGGGTTGTCTTGGTTCATCATGAACCAAGGGGAGAACACCTACCTACCACCACCATCATCCTTTATTAACCCATTCCCTCATTCTCTCTCTTCATTACTCTTCTTCTTCTCCACATTTACTTCTACACCTACCAGGAAGAGAGAGAGAGAGAGAGAGAGAGAGAGAGAGAGAGAGAGCTTAGGCAAGTGCAAACTTGCTTCATGATGGATCTTAAGTTTTATTGTTCCATTCTCGTCCTTACTCGATTCTAAGATACTTTAGAACTTGGTATTTTCCATTTTGATGGATATTTTCTTGTAGATCTAAGTTTATATTATTTTCGATTTTCTTGGGATTTGATCTATTGAACTTCATTATTTTTATATTTTGATTGTTCCATGTTGTAAAGAATTCGATTTTATCCAAAATAGACCTTTGAAAAGTTGGATTTCGACTTGTTTTGAGGAAGTTATGGCCAAAAGTATTTTTGGCCATTTCTATGTTCATCTGTGTTGATTTTGGCAGGGATGATGAATAGTGCTGCATAGTGCCTAGCCGCATGAGAGTACTGCATAAGGGTGCTGCATAGTGTCCAGCCGTATGAGGGTGCTACATAGTTCCGCATAGGGCCCAGTCGCATAAGGGTGCTGCATAGTGCCCAGCCGCATAGGGTGATGTATAGTGTCTAGCCGCATGAGGGTGCTATATAGTGCCGCATAGTGCCCAGCCGCATAAGGGTGCTGCATAGTGCCCAGCCGTATAAGGGTGCTGCATAGTGTCCAGCCGCATGAGGGTGCTGCATAGCGCCGTATAGTGTCCAGCCGCATAAGGGTGCTGCTTAGTGTCCAGCCGTATGAGGGTGCTGTATAGTACCGCATAGTGTCCAACCGTATAAGGGTATTGCATAGTGTCCAGCCGCATAAGGGTGCTGCATAGTGCCGCATAGTGTCCAGCCGCATATGGGAGTGCCGCATAGTGCTGAATAGTGCCGCATAGTGCTGAATAGTGCCGTATAGTGCCTATTTTGGGTTTTTTTGGCTGTTTTAAGACCTGTTTGGCTGAATTGTGGCCAGAATTTTTTCCAACTCCCAACATGAAAGTTGTAGATCTTTTCCTTGGCTTCAAGAATATGTTATTAGTTATTTTATGCAATTTTTCTCATTCATGATAATGTAAGAATAGAACACGATAGTGGCCCGCTGAGGCGCACTCTTGACAAATAACCTACATGATAACCTTGACATGTTGTTACGACAGCTAGCCTGACATAACAAGTAGGAAAGATCTGGACACCGTGGGCGATTTCGTTTGTACAAATAAACCAGTACTGTTATATCATGTCTAGGATAGGGATCCCTGAGTACCACGGTCAAGGATACCTACAGTAATTGACTAAGGTTAATAAACTGGAATAATTCAGTAGACATGAAGAGATTTCCAGCTACATGCAATCCCGTTATCTGGGCACATTAAGTGGACTTGTAGCCTACCGACGAGTAGGACACATTTCCAGCACACAGTCATGTGTTGCATTCTTCATAAACGGACATTCGACCTGGATAACCGGATGGTCTGCAGGGCTTGTGGCTGTTGGGATAATCTCATTTCATCTTGCTAGTAACTAGGCCTGTGATAACCCTAGTTAGTTAAAAGTATCAAGCCGTACTCTTGATTGGCCGTGATTGATTGGATGGAGTTTATTCCAGCTTAGTCTTATTCCAATTCTATGCAAGATTGTGACATGACATGATTATTGATGCTTGCCTTAGCAATAACGATCGGGGGTCCAGTTCTGTTCAGGCGAAGGGTTACAACCCCGATCTTTGTTTGGTTTAAGGATAGTAACCTGGCTCCCGGAGCAATTCTGTGTCCTCTCTTCATTTATTATCTTATTTCAACCCCATGCCATGTTCGTCATGTTTTATCTTACCTTAATAGCATGATTATTTATACTGGCCTTAGCAATAAAGATCAGGGGTCCAGTTCTGTTCAGGCGAAGGGTTACAACCCCGGTCCTTGTTTGGTTTAAGGGTTGTAACCTGGCTCCCGGAGCAGTTCTGTGTCCTCTCTTCATTTATTGTCTTTACTATACCAATAGTATTTGAGACGGATTTCTATTCAGGTGAAGGGCTGCAACCCCGGTCCTTGTTTGGTTCAAGGGTTGTGACCTGGCTACTTGAATGGTTTCTTCGCACTCAGTTTACTGTTGTTATCTCTATTATTATCAGTTCTTATTTATTATTTATCTTTAATATTCTATTGTGATATGCTGGTTTTAGTTTCTAAGTGAAGCCTCCTTTGTGGCACTTGCTCTTTCTGGCGTCTGACCCAGCTGGTTTTGTATGGCCAGATATCGGAGCAGCACCAGAGGATCCACCTGTCTTCCAGCCGGATGGTGACCACCAGGTGTAACCCTGGCAACGAGTGGGTTTCTTTTTGTCCTTCCACTTTATTGTAAAATTATTCTTTTGAGGCGTTTAGCCGGCGAGCACGTGTTAGCTCGTATTGCACCTTTATTTACTGTCCGTCTACAGGCTGTAACATGATTGACAAATCCTAGGGTTGATCATGTATTGACTAAAACTCTTGCTAGTCTTGATATTTTGTACGACTAGCTTCATGATCATCCGAATATGTAATGTATGAGACGCCTTACTATTGTATATTTGGTGCTCTGACATCTTGTAACTGTTACTACTTGCTTGTGATTGAGACAATAGGCTTGTTCATGACCATAGGAGACTGTTGGCTTGTAGTTAAACCCTCATGTATCTAGACAGCCGTGACCGTATAGCGAGGTGGGTTGCACTTCAATATACGTAGCTGGCTATGTACGCCCCCGCCCTCCAATATTCTGGTTCTGTGTCGTTACACAGGAATTCCTAGCAAAGCCATGCCGCCAACTCACTGCATGCTAATGCATACAAATAAGTTGCTAGGCCATACGGCCATGTGTTTTTCCATACGGCCAACTAAGTATAATGCAACTAATGCATGCAACTCTAATCTATAACAACATGCAACTAATGCATGCAACTAACAGCATGCAACTAATACATGGAAGCCATTTAAATATATTATATATTATGCACTAATGCATGCAACTCTAATCTATAACAGCATGCAACTAACAGCATGCAACTAATGCATGCAAAGGGCAATGGCTTACGCAAGCAAATGCATGCGGTCAACAAGTTGCATGCGGCTAGAAATATTATATTCGGCCAAGCTATGATATGCGGCCAAAAATATTAACTAACGGCCCATGCAGCCATGCAACTAATACAGGCAATTGCATACAATTTCAATTGGCCATGCGGCCAGCTAAGCAATTAAATAAATAAATAATAAAAAAAAGCCATGTAATTAATTCTTATGCGGCCAAGGTACAGTAGCCATGCGACCAGCCAATGACCTATGCGGCTCAGGCAAGTTGCATGCAAGCTTACAAGCAACTAAAATAAAAAGGGCATACAATTAATTAGTGTTCATGCGACTCAGAGCAAAAATGCTCATGCGGCCATAGTACAATTAATGGCTCCCACAGAGAACATGTCCTTGGAAAATACTATGGCCTTCATACTCAACCAAACAACAATAGGAACCCAAATCCAGACTCCCGTAGGTCAAATTTGAACAAAATAGAATTTTCTACAACATGGAACCATCAACTAGCAAAAATATGCGAGTTTGATAGATCAAAACTCCTGAAAACCAAAAATATCACAAGGCTAGATTTACAAGAAATTAACCAAGGAAATAAAAAATGCTAAGTACTAAAGTGGGTTAGAAATACATGAGGAAGATAATAGAACAATAAAAATAGGATTTTCTCCATGAAGCAAGATGCACTTGCCTACACCTTCCTGGTAGGTGAAGATAAATGGTGGGGAAGAAGAAGAGTAATGAAGAGAGAGAAAGAGGTGTGGGCTAATAAATGGGGATGGTGGTGGTAAGGGTTCTCCCCTTGGTTCATGATGAACCAAGGCAAACCAAGCCTAGCCGAACCAACCAAAAATAAACCAAGCCAAGCCAAGCCACACCAGGATGAGCCCAAAATAAGCTAAACCAGGATCAAGACAAGCATGACAAGTCTAACTACAGGTCGGGATTCTGTACACGTATACAAAATATGTAATACGAACCATGGACATTATAATGGCGCACTCCCTTATTTCTCTATAGTGGCTCGTCGTAGCGCACTCTTAGCTTCCAGTTTATTATATTTTCTTGTTGTGGCTTGTTATAGTGCACATTCTTGCTTATTGTCCAGTCTCGCATGTCTCATGTCTAGGATGGATTCTGCGGAATGCCATACCTAGAATCCAACAAGAAAATGTTAAGGACTAAACAACTCACTTGATTACCTAGATCATTGGAGACTTTCTCAGTTACATATTGCCCCTTTGGTCTTGGTCTTATATATATACATGGGATTTGGAGCTATCTGTCCTGATGAGCACTCTTCCATTACACCATCGAGTAGGACACCTCCTTAGGACACATGTATCTTACTGCAGTGTGTCTGCTATACTTGTTTTATTTTTGGCTTGGATCATTCAGGTAGTAGCAGACAAGTAACTGGACTTGGATTTCTCAAACTTGTATATGTTAGTAATTAAATTTGTGATAACCCTAGTTAGCTAATGTATAAAGTCGTACTCATTGCTTGGCCGTGATTGTTGTATGGAGTCCAGTCTAGTTTTGTCTAGGCAGTGTCCGAACTTGTTTATTTCAGTAATTATTGTTTATGCTTTACTTTTGACGATAAATGGTTAGAGACTAAGTTCTTTTCAGGAGAAGGGTTACAACCCCGGTCCTTATTTGGTTTACGGATTGTAACTTGGGTTCCAAAATAGTTCCTAAGTCATCTTACCATTTGTCGTACTATACAGTTATCTAACATGCTCATATGTCCCGACTACTTAACATGCTCACATGTCTAGTTTATCTTTTATGTTCACATGCTTCGTTTCCTTACATATATATAGTTTACATTATGTCACATGTCCTTTACTTTATGCTACATGTTGCTTTACTTATTGTCTTTCCTATTCTCGAGATAAGTGCATTGGTAGCGCACGAGTCTCGATTTGCATTTGCTTATTTTTGTCTCTATCCGTTGCTATGTTAGTTATTGTTAGTTTTAGTTCGTAGTTTGGCTTCCTTTGTGGTACTTGCTATTGGGGGTCTGACCTCACTGATTTTGTTTGGCCAGATCTGATTGAGGAGCCCGAAGGATCTTCTGTATCATCTACTCGACGGTGACTACCCGGAGCACCAGAGTACCATAGTGGATTTCCTATATCATTCACCCACTAGTTATGTACATTATTCTTTTGTGGCATTTAGCCTCCGAGCACGTATTTAGCTTGTGTTTTGGACTTGACATTTAGCCTACGGGCCTAAATATGATTAACGTATTCTAGACTATAGCTAGAGCTTATCATGTATGACTATTACTCTTACTTGTTCTCCTTTTTATATTACTAGCCTCATGATCATACATGTATATAGTTTGGGATGCTTTACTATTTTATGTCTGATGATCATACTTCTTGTACTTTACATATTTGCCTGTGATTGAGGCTTATACGTTATTTCAGAGTACTGGAGTACTTTTGTATACGTAGCTGGCCTGGTCCGTCCATACTTGCCAGTATTCTGGTTCTGGGGCGTGACAGTAGGACTGCCAACTTAGTTGCAGTCCTACTTGCTGAAAAAATTGGGCTAGCCCCAAGTAAGGAATGTAGATGGCAAACTTGTAAATTTTGAAAAAAAATTTGGACTAGCCCCTAGCAAAATGTCGAGTGCCTTACAATTAACCTTAATAAAAACTATACTAAATTATAACTTGATACCCTCAACTATTCTACTTTTTTAACTTAATACCCTAAACTTTCATTAGCATCAACTTGATACCCTCTTTCCAAATGGTGTTGACAGAGTTTAAAAATGACAAAAATACCCTTCTCTAAAAAATTCCTATCTAGGGCAGAAACCCCCCCTCTTTCTCCGACGTCGGCAGCCGGAGGGGGGGCAGCGGCCGGCGAGCAGCAGCGGCTGCAGGCAGTGTGAGACTCGTCTCACAGTATCGTTATTTATATACGGATACGTATTTTTGTACTGTATTTTATATTTTTTTGATTTTCAGAACGTTATAAATTTTTTTCCAACTTATAGAGTTTACTCTTGACCGACATATCGCCAGTATACCAGCGGATATCGACGACATACCGCCCTGACAAATTTTTTACATTTTATGTATTTTTGATTTCAATTATTTTCATGTATAGTATTTTCGATATTTCTGTGAATAGTATTTTAGATATTTTCGTGAATAGTGTAGATGCATTCTATTATCCAATAGATACTTGATTTCCTTTGGATGGCTAGGATTGACTTAGATCTTCACATGGATCACTATCTAACAGTTATGATTAATCCCCATATATATATACCCTTTCACTTTCTCTCTCCTCTCTTTTTTCATTCTTTTCACTCTTTCTTTATTTTTTTTCTTCTCTTCTCTCCCTTTGGAGCTTGCCAAGAGCTTGGCCTTGAGGCCTAGAGTGTGGTTTCGTACTCCTCTTGGAGGTGAAGTAGAAGATTAGGCTTGGAGCTTAACCTAGGCAAGTACATCTTGCCAAATCTTGAACAATATTGTTTTTATCATTTTTTGTTTGTTCTATTCTCTTTCTTACATAATTCTAAGCCCCTTTGGAACTTGGAGTTTTTGGTTTTGATATTAACATTTTTGCAGATCTAAGTTTATAATTTTCTTGGTTTTGATTTCTTAAACTTTGTTATTCCCGAGATCAGAGAGTTCTATGTTGTAGGGAATTCCATTCTACCCAATTTTGACCTTTGAAAAGTTTGATTTCGACTTGTTTTGAGTGAGTTATGGCATTTTGAGTTCATGGGTTCAACCAAACATTTCAGTGCTGTTGGAGAAGATGAACAGTCGCGCACGCCACTTGGTGCCGTGCCATCCTTAGCGTGTGCCAATTAGCGTCATGCCATCCTTAGCGCGCGCCACTTAGCGTTGTGCCATCTCTCGTCGCGTGCGCCACTTGGCACCGCGTACCATTTTTTGTCGCGTGTGCCACATAGCATCGTACCATCTCTCGTCGCGTGCGCCACTTGGCACCGCGTGCCATTTCTCGTAGCGTGCGCCACTTGGCGTCATGCAATCTCAAGTCGCGTGCGCCACTTGGCACCGTGTGCCATTTCTCATCGCGTACGCCACTTCGCGCCGTGCCATCTCTCATCGCACGTGCCACTTGGCACCATGCGCCATTTCTCGTCGCCCGCGCCACTTGGCACCGTGCGCCATTTCTCGTCACATGCGCCACTTAGCACCGCGTGCCATTTCTTATCGTGTGCACCACTTGTTGTTGTGGTTCATTTTCTTTTTGTGCGCCGTTCAGCGCTTCTGGCCGAGCGCCATCCAGCGCCATTATTGTCGTGCACCAATTCTTGCCGTGCGCATTTTCTTGTTAAATCTATGTAGTTCTTAGAGTAATATAATGTTTTGATATATGCATGTGTCCTGTACTTGACCTAACTTGGCACGACTCGACTTGATACTTGACATTTCCTTCAACTATAAAGAATTCTTAACATGATTATATGATCTTGTATAGTTAGATAATAGTTGTACACCCTATATACACTTGACACTAGCACATGTTCAATTATTATTCTACGTCATGTTCTTACTTTTATTTATTCCTTCTCACATGTCATGATATGTCTTTCCTTTCGAATCTTTCTTATATGCTATGATATGTATTGACATGCCTTTCCGGATTTATTGTACTTTGCAGTCTACGCAATGTCTAGAATTTCTTTGTTATGGTCCGTCGTGGCACACCCATGCTACATGTCTTTTTTGCTTACTAGATAATGGTCCGTCGTGGTACACCCATGTTACATATCTTCTTTTGTAACCCCTCTTCCCGAATTTTTATCTTATTTTTATTTTTATTTTAATTATTGTGTTTAAAGATAATTCCGTCGAGAAGTTGTGAATGATTTTATGATTTATTCTTTTATCAAAAACTAGTTTAAATTTGAGGTATCATTTTTAAATATAAAAAATATTTTATTAAATTATATCATTGGAATTACGAGAATATGTTTTGACATTATTTCGTGATTTTATCAATAGTCGATTCCTAAAATAGTTTGAAGTCGTAATTATTTGAATAATAAAAAGGTCAGGTCCATTTGCTTTTAAATAAAGATTTAGAGTTATAAAAATATACTCTGCAATATTTGATGGCGCTAGTATTATTTTAAGTTAATATGTTAATCAGTCAATTGGTTATATTTTAATATAATTATCTTGAATAAGACATCAGATATGCTTTTAAGTGATTATTAGTTTAGATACTTGTGATGACTATTTATTTGATTCATACTAATATGTTTTCAGTTGATTTTATAGAAAATAATATTATTTTGAAATATTATGATAATTAATGGATAAGGTTTAATTTATAAGATTTAAATTATTTGATTATCGGTTTGAATGAGTATCTTTATCTACTAATGGCGATTTGATTAGATTACTTTAAATAATTTTGATTGATTTAAAATAAAGGATAGGATTATCCAATAGATACTTATAGTCCTTATCTTCCTAAGAGATTCATCTCCTATATAAAAAGAACTCCCTACCCTTTCTCACAACCCATAAAATTCTCAACCAACTCCAAACTACCAAAAAATCTCCATGACATCCACCATCCACCGCAGCCGTATCCGTGCATCGTGTCCGTGTCCACCACCTCTTTCTACTATTTTTCTTTTACTACAAATTTCTTGTTGTGTCCGACAACCCCGGACACATTGACACATTTCCACAGATCTTCCGTGTCCGTGTCACACAGGACACTCCAACACCATCACAAATACACAAATCCTAACCCTAATTTAGCCGCCACCACCGTCGTCCCGACCAACTACTCCACCGCCTTCCGGTCAGTTTCCAGGCGTCGCCTCATTCCGTCCCCTTCCCCGGTGAGCCATCGCCCCGCGTTTCCGTCCGTCTTCGAGCACCCTCCGTCGAAATTGCAACCACTGGCATCGACTCTACATGGTAGCCTGCACTGTCCAGTCTACGATCACATGTTCCCATCAAAACTCACCGCCACACACATCCATCTACCTCTCGCCGGCACCATAGTTCGAGCCGGCACTGCCAGACGAAGTTCCCACCTGAGTTGACACCCTCTACGACTCCGTGGCCGCTACTGGTGCCACCCCGCGCTGGGTGTCGTGGACCACACAACAACCATCAACACCACCACCACACAGAAACCCCTCTCCCCCTGATAATCCACCGCCAACGCCACAACGTCACCCCTGGACAACCACACCGCCTCATCATCACAGCCACCCGTCCCTCACCCACCTTCCTCGGCCGACCGCTGTCAATATCGTGCCACCACATACAACCACCACCACCACTAGCAAGAAACAAAATAAATCAAAAACCCAGCCTCGCCGTTCCCATACCCTGCCCGACTGTGCTGCACCTCTGCGTCGATGAGTTTTCGCCTCGACCTCCTTCCTCGACCCGAGCCGGTGCGTCCAGGGACCACCGTGCTGACCAGCCACACGACCGACCTCTTCCGTGAGCCGCGTGGCCTTCGTCGAGTCGCCATATTGATCGCGCCAGCCACCCGACCTCCGGCAAACCATCGGTGAACTCTTCACCACCGAGCAGCGTCGACGACGCCAGCGCCTGCAACGTCCAGCGGTCGGCCGTCCCGCGCCGACATCCCGAGGTGAGCACCACTCGATCTCTTTCTCCCTACTATGCTAAGAGCTGTTTTGATGTGTTCCCTGGTTTTGGTTTTGATTTTGATTGGTTTTGAATAGAAAGAGAAATAATTGGTTTTGGTTTCGAATGGTTTTGAAGAAAGAGAAACAGAGAGTAGTATTTGTTTCCAGCTGTCGGTTCCAAATGCATTAATTCCTCTTCACTGATTAGGAATACTGCTTCATTGGCAAGAGTAGTATTATTACTATTATTATATATATTTCTTATTCAGTAGGAGTACCAATTATGTAGATACAGTTATCTACATGTAATTAATCATTATCACTATCATATTATTTATTTTAAGTAAGTATACTTTAAACTAAAGCATATTTTGATATAATAACTCGTAGTAAATTATTTTAAGTGCATATTTTCAAATAACGATATAAGTATTTAATATAGAGATTTATATATAAGTATATTAATAAATTATATAACATGCTTTGGGTTAATTGTATTTAATGGGTTTCAATAATTATTATGTTTTAAATAGTATCTAAATAGTTTTTAACGTATATATGAGCTGGGCCTAGACATATGGGCTCCAATATATCTAAATTTTATATACGCATAATTTATTTTGGACTAATAATTAGTGGGCTCATATATGGTTTATATATATATAATTAGCAAATAGTTTTGAGCTATAAATATTATTATTTGGTTGGTAAATTATATCAGACTTTGATCCTAAAAATTACTTTCTAAATGGGGTATTTGGCCTAGAATGATTTTCTAGGATTTTCAAATGAATATCTACAATACTTTGACTAATAGAAAAATATAGTTTCTAAGAATATAGTAAGTAATTTCTAAATAAATATTTATTTATTTACGTAAATTCCTTTCGATTATAAATTATTTTTCGTGACTAATCATATTTGTATTCTTCTTGCGAATCCTGAAATCCTTCACATCGACCCCGCCAATCAGACAATTCTGGACTAAATGGTACTAACGGTTTCACCAGCTAAGGATCCTAGGCGAGTACAGTTCATTGTCCGTTTTCAATATTGATTTTTACTATATCTCCTTGATTGGTCATTGGTTATGTGAATTTTATTCTATTATAAATTATTGAGTCGGGAACAAGGAGTACCAAAGATGTGTGATCCGACCATAGACATTATTTATTTTCTGCAAGTAGACCTCGTAGACATTGTTTATTTTCTGCAAGTAGACCTCGTAGACATTATTTATTTTCTGCAAGTAGACCTCGTAAACATTGTTTAATTTCTGCATGTAGACCTCGTAGACATTGTTTAATTTCTGCAAGTAGACCTCGTAGACATTGTTTATTTCATGCAAGTAGATCTCGTAGACATTGTTTATTTTTCGTGCAAGTAGACCTCGTAGACCTCGCGGTGTTGTGTCCTAGACTGATCACATATCAAGGGTACTTCTAACATTTGGGAAAGTATTTTTGTCTATTTATTTGCTACTGATTTTCCGTCTTTTCTGTTTATTTTCAAAACATGTAATTGATGTCTAACCTCTGTTGTATAGTCAATTTTATTTATTGAAGTATATTTAGTGAATTGTACTCGTTCCATTCCTGACTGGAAACCAAAATTTATAGATTAGACGCGGCTGCCTTAGCATCGGATTCGGAAGACATGGATATATACGGAGGCCAAACCTAGAGGCTAGTTAAATAGTTTAGTATTCATGTAGTTATTTTTGTGAGACATTGTACCTGGTATTCAAATGTGAACTTGTGAATGTTGTAAATTAATTTAGTTTTGTGAAAAAAGAGAGTAGTTCTTTTATGTGATACTGAGCTTTGTGGCTAGACAGCGTTCTACCGTCGACATTGCGGCGTAGGCTGGCTTGGATACGAGTTCGCATCCGTTTAAAAAAATGGGAGCGGGTCGTGACAAGTTTTTTTGGTGGCCCATGCAGGTCAGTCTTCGCAAGTTGTGCGAACTCGTGGTAGTATCATATTTGTCATACTAGTGCGAGCATACGACTAGGAGATGCTCATTCACAACTAGGAGTAAATCAATTTTAAGAGAAATGGTTAGGATTAGGAGTCCCTAATTTAATTTAACATTGGATATTTAAGGTTGCTACATAGGTCTCACTAGATGACTTTCAGGATACACTATCACATTTTGATGCGACGGTATTTCTACGGAGGGTAGGTTCGTAACATGTTTCCGAAATTTTAAAAATAGCATTTATTCATTTTATTTGAATTAAGATGTGATTTTTGAAATTTTGCAAATATTTAATTTAATTATTATAGAATGCCTTACTCTTGGTTAAATTTTGGAGCGTCATACGACTAGAAGTGATGGCACGGATAGTGCAATGGCATGCTTCGACTAGTGTATTAGCTATGGTAGAGAAGGTCGAGTCATAGGTATGTACTAACTAGGAAAACCAGGCCAAATCGTGACATAACCCTATAAATAAACTAAGTACTTATTATTAAGATTTTGGCTTTTAGAAGGCCTGATTGTTCCGAACTAGCCGAACCCAACCCAAGTTCTGGTGGTCATGTAGTGCGACCGACGCCGTCTATGTAGAGATATAGATGTGTATATATATTGGTAGTCCATCTCTAGTATTGGGAATAATTTTTGTATATTATATATTAAATATAATATATGTATTTAAATTTATATTTTCTTGGAAATAGTATAACCCTCTCTTAGAATGATATTTTTGGGATTTACTTAAGCTATACATATATACTTGTGTATAAATATATTCATAATAGGTAGACATGGTGCTGTATACATATTTTCCCTTGATCTTGAATATTAGAGAAATATAAATTTAAGTTTATATTTCTTTTGCCTTCTGTTATTTTTCTCCAAAATCATGATCATTTGTATGACTCTATCTTATGTCTTTTCTGAACATCACCGTATCATAGGTTTGTATCTATTATATTCTTTTTCTTGGACCTAAGGAATTATTCCGGAAAAAAAATAAAAATAACTTTCACTCAATTGTCTATTAATTTCGAGTTAAGTTTTTGGATTCAAAGGTTTCCTCTCAATCGTTGAATATTGAATATCCGTGAAATAAGAATTATAAGATTTTTTTTACTTATTTTGACTTCGAATCCTTATCCTTCCTAACCAATTGTTTTTCCTTTCAAGGAGTTGATCTTATACTTGAAGAACAGATACTTGCACTTTTTTTTATCTTTAACAACTTGTATGATAATTTAAACTCCTTTGATATTCTTAGGGATATAGTTGGAATAATTTTGATGACTTGCGATGACAAGACAGCAGCGCACTGTCGTCACTTATTTGAATTATCGAGATTGCGGGTTCGCTGCAGCCAGCAGCGCACTGGCGTGGCATGACCCCTAAGTTGAAATAATTTTAAGTAAGCGTGGGTGATCAAATGTTATTAAAACTATGCCATAATTGTCCTATTTTGACCTTGAGTCATTATGTCAATATTAGATAGAGTTAACAGAGTATGCGATACCATATTTTATCTGAGTCATGGAACCAAGAATTTAATGCAGTCAGGTGTACACTGGCGAGGCATAAATTCTCGGTAAAATAACTTTGGACATGCTTAAGGTTTTCGAATATCATAGAGGCTATACTTGTTATTGGCATATGACTATTGGATTTCATCATCCGCAAAATCTTGCACTCTCACTACAAATTGATTTGATACCCTATTTTTATTATCGTATTATAAATAAGGCTTGTAGTCCTTCCCTTCTTATCTTATCTTCTGATCTCAAGTCATCATTTGGCTCATTCTCATTTGAAAACCTATTAGTAGATTTTAACGCATTCCACTAGATACAAATCGTACCGATATTATGATTCTATAATCATACCTACATAAGCAATCGTGCTAATCTAATTTGAAATTGGATCATTCTTAACGATTTTTGATCGCGACTAACTATTTTTGTTATATTTCGATCGTGTTAATTCGCATATTTTTCTAGATTTGATTCTGTAATCGTGTCTAAATAATTTTGCTTAGGCAATCATTCCAGTTATCGTGCCAAATAAAAATTGAATTTGATCGTTCCTAAAAGGTTTTTATCGTGACTAAAAGTATTTGACTATAACCATAATCATGCCTACTTCAACTTATTCATTGCAAAAATTATCTCTCTTTTCCACTATGATCGTGACCACTTGATCACGTTCATACTCGTGCTAATTTTTTATTTTATTATTTTGATCATACTTGAATGACTTGCGTGATTAACCTTGAATATGACTACATCTTAGATGTATCCAAGTGACTTTAACCATGATTAGACCGTGTCTAAAACTTGACCATGCATATATAGTTTCAACAGTAGTTAATCGTGCCTAACGATTTTCTTGTTTAGCGAATCATCTTTCCATTATATCCTTGACCATTGTGACTAGACCCTTTGACTATACTCGTACCACGCGTTGACTTTCCTTAAAGTCCAATTATATTCACGATCTAATCCACTTCTTATATCCTTAATCACGACTAATCGTGCCTTTCAAATTTTTAAGAATAATATTTCTAAGGTGGATAGAGGCTTCGATTGATGAATTGTCCTTGAGATCATTATTAGCTTGTGTCGAATTTTTCAGAACACTTGGAACCTTTTATGAATCAAAACCATAGACTAAGATTCTAACATCAAACCCTATCTTTTATTTATTATTATTACTTTCCACTTCCATCCTTCCTTTTATCAATATTTTTTATTAAGAAATTTTTGTTATCCTCGATCTTATCTTATCAGTCAATACAAATTTTAACATTTTGTTACTACAATTTCCTTCGGACATATCGAGCCTATCTATCCTAGACATTCCTTAAATTCGAGAAAGAATTTATTTCTAAGGTGGATAGATTTGTAACCCCTCTTTCCAAATTTTTTAATTTTATTTTTATTTTTACTTTAATTATTGTGTTTAAAGATAATTTCGTCGAGAAGTTGTGAATGATTTTATGATTTATTATTTTATCAAAAAACTAGTTTAAATTTGAGGTATCATTTTTAAATATAAAAATATTTTATTAAATTATATCATTGGAATTACGAGAATATGTTTTGACATTATTTCGGGATTTTATCAATAGTCGATTCCTAAAATAGTTTGAAGTCGTAATTATTTGAATAATAAAAAGGTCAGGTCCATTTGCTTTTAAATAAAGATTTAGAGTTATAAAATATAATCTGCAATATTTGATGGCGCTGAGTTTTATTTTAAATTAATATGTTAATCAGTCAATTGGTTATATCTTAATTTAATTATCTTGAATAAGACATCAGATATGCTTTTAAGTGATTATTAATTTAGATACTTATGATGACTATTTATTTGATTCATACTAATATGTTTTCAGTTGATTTTATAGAAAATAATATTATTTTGAAATATTATGATAATTAATGGATAAGGTTTAATTTATAGGATTTAAATTATTTGATTATCGGTTTGAATGAGCATCTTTATTTACTAATGACGATTTGATTAGATTACTTTAAATAATTTTGATTGATTTAAAATAAAGGATAGGATTATCCAATAGATACTTATAGTCCTTATCTTCCTAAGAGATTCATCTCCTATATAAAGAGAACTCCCTACCTTTTCTCACAACCCATAAAATTCTCAACCAACTCCAAACTACCAAAAAATCTCCATGACATCTACCATCCACCGCAGCTTTATCCGTGCATCGTGTCCGTGTCCACCACCTCTTTCTACTATTTTTCTTTTACATCTATAAATTTCTTGTCGTGTCCGACAACTCTGGACACATTGACACATTTCCACAAAGATCTTCCGTGTCCATGTCACACAGGACAATCCAACACCATCATAAATACACAAATCCTAACCCTAATCTGGCCGCCACCACCGTCGTCCCGGCCAACTAATCCACCACCTTCCGGTCATTTTCCAAGCGTCGCCTCATTCCGTCCCCTTCCCCGGTGAGCCATTGCCCCGCGTTTCCTTCCGTCTCCAAGCACCATCCGTCGGAATTACAACCACTGGCGTCGACTCTACGTGGTAGCCTGCACCGCCCAGTCTACGATCACCTGTCCCCATCAAAACCCACCGCCACACACATCCATCTACCTCTCGCCGGCACCATAGTTCGAGCCGGCACTGTCAGGCGAAGTTTCCACCTGAGTCGACACCCTCCACGATTTCGTGGCCGCTACTGGTGCCACCCCGCGCTGGACGTCGTGGACCACCCAACAACCATCAACACCACCACCACCGAAAAACCCCTCTCCCCCTGATAATCCACCGCCAACGCCACAACGTCACCCCTGGACAACCACACCGCCTCATCATCACAGCCACCTGTCCCTCGCCCACCTTCCTCGGCCGATCGCCGTCAATATCGTGCCACCACACACAACCACCACCACCACCAGCAAGAAACAAAATAAATCAAAAACCTAACCTCGTCGTTCCCACACCCTCCCCGACCGCGTCATACCTCTACATCGGCGAGTTTCCACCTCGACCTCCTTCCTCGACTCGAGTCGGCACGTCCAGGGACCACCGTGCTGACCAGCCACACGACCGACCTCTGCCGTGAGCCACGTGGCCTTCATCGAGTCGCCACGTTGACCGCGCCACCCACCGACCTCCGGCGAACCATCGGTGAACTCTTCACCACCGAGCAGCGTCGACGACGCCAGCGCCTGCACCGCCCAGCGGTCGGCCGTCCAGCGCCGACATCCCGAGGTGAGCACCACTCGATCTCTTTCTCCCTACTCTGCTAAGAGCTGTTTTGATGTGTTCCCTGGTTTTGGTTTTGATTGGTTTTGAATAGAAAGAGAAATAATTGGTTTTGGTTTCGAATGGTTTTGAAGAAAGAGAAACAGATAGTAGTATTTGTTTCCAGCTGTCGGTTCCAAATGCATTAATTCCTCTTCACTGATTAGGAATACTGCTTCATTGGCAAGAGTAGTATTATTACTATTATTATATATATTTCTTATTCAGTAGGAGTACCAATTATGTAGATACAGTTATCTACATGTAATTAATCATTATCACTATCATATTATTTATTTTAAGTAAGTATACTTTAAACTAAAGCATATTTTGATATAATAACTCGTAGTAAATTATTTTAAGTGCATATTTTCAAATAACGATATAAGTATTTAATATAGAGATTTATATATAAGTATATTAATAAATTATATAACATGCTTTGGGTTAATTGTATTTAATGGGTTTCAATAATTATTATGTTTTAAATAGTATCTAAATAGTTTTTAATGTATATATGAGCTGGGCCTAGACATATGGGCTCCAATATATCTAAATTTTATATACGCATAATTTATTTTGGACTAATAATTAGTGGGCTCATATATGGTTTATATATATATATATATAATTAGCAAATAGTTTTGAGCTATAAATATTATTATTTGGTTGGTAAATTATATCGGACTTTGATCCTAAAAATTACTTTCTAAATGGGGTATTTGGCCTAGAATGATTTTCTAGGATTTTCAAATGAATATCTACAATACTTTGACTAATAGAAAAATATAGTTTCTAAGAATATAGTAAGTAATTTCTAAATAAATATTTATTTATTTACATAAATTCCTTTCGATTATAAATTATTTTTCGTGACTAATCATATTTGTATTCTTCTTGCGAATCTTGAAATCCTTCACATCGACCCCGCCAATCAGACAATTCTGGACTAAATGGTACTAACGGTTTCACCAGCTAAGGATCCCAGGCGAGTACAGTTCATTGTCTGTTTTCAATATTGATTTTCACTATATCTCCTTGATTGGTCATTGGTTATGTGAATTTTATTCTATTATAAATTATTGAGTCGGGAACAAGGAGTACCAAAGATGTGTGATCCGACCATAGACATTATTTATTTTCTACAAGTAGACCTCGTAGACATTGTTTATTTTCTGCAAGTAGACCTCGTAGACATTATTTATTTTCTGCAAGTAGACCTCGTAAACATTGTTTAATTTCTGCATGTAGACCTCGTAGACATTGTTTAATTTCTGCAAGTAGACCTCGTAGACATTGTTTATTTCATGCAAGTAGATCTCGTAGATATTGTTTATTTTTCGTGCAAGTAGACCTCGTAGACCTCGCGGTGTTGTGTCCCAGACTGATCACATATCAAGGGTACTTCTAACAGTTGGGAAAGTATTTTTGTCTATTTATTTGCTACTGATTTTCCGTCTTTTCTGTTTATTTTCAAAACATGTAATTGATGTCTAACCTCTGTTGTATAGTCAATTTTATTTATTGAATTATATTTAGTGAATTTTACTCGTTCCATTCCTGACTGGAAACCAAAATTTATAGATTAGTCGCGGCTGCCTTAGCATCGGATTCGGAAGACATGGGCATATACGGAGGCCAAACCTAGAGGCTAGTTAAATAGTTTAGTATTCATGTAGTTATTTTTGTGAGACATTGTACCTTGTATTCAAATGTGAACTTGTGAATGTTGTAAATTAATTTAGTTTTGTGAAAAAAGAGAGTAGTTCTTTTATGTGATACTGAGCTTTGTGGCTAGACAACGTTCTACCGTCGACATTGCAGCGTAGGCTGGCTTGGATACGAGTTCGCATTCGTTTAAAAAAAATGGGAGCGGACCGTGACAAGTTTTTTTGGTGGCCCATGCAGGTCAGTCTTCGCAAGTTGTGCGAACTCGTGGTAGTACCATATTTGTCATACTACTGCGAGCATACGACTAGGAGATGCTCATTCACAACTAGGAGTAAATCAATTTTAAGAGAAATGGTTAGGATTAGGAGTTCCTAATTTAATTTAACATTGGGTATTTAAGGTTGCTACATAGGTCTCACTAGATGACTTTCAGGATACACTATCACATTTTGATGCGACGGTATTTCTACGGAGGGTAGGTTCGTAACATGTTTCCGAAATTTTGAAAATAGCATTTATTCATTTTATTTGAATTAAGATGTGATTTTTGGAATTTTGCAAATATTTAATTTAATTATTATAGAATGACTTACTCTTGGTTAAATTTTGGAGCGTCTTACGACTAGAAGTGATGGCACGGATAGTGCAATGGCATGCTTCGACTAGTGTATTATCTATGGTAGAGAAGGTCGAGTCATAGGTATGTACTAACTAGGAAAACCAGGCCAAATCGTGACATAACCCTATAAATAAACCAAGTACTTATTATTAAGATTTTGGCTTTTAGAAGGCCTGATTGTTCCGAACTAGCCGAACCCAACCCAAGTTCTGGTGGTCATGTAGTGCGACCGACGCCGTCTATGTAGAGATATAGATGTGTATATATATTGGTAGTCCATCTCTAGTATTGGGAATAATTTTTGTATATTATATATTGAATATAATATATGTATTTAAATTTATATTTTCTTGGAAATAGTATAACCCTCTCTTAGAATGATATTTTTGGGATTTACTTAAGCTATACATATATATTTGTGTATAAATATATTCATAATAGGTAGACATGGTGCTGTATACATATTTTCCCTTGATCTTGAATATTAGAGAAATATAAATTTAAGTTTATATTTCTTTTGCCTTCTGTTATTTTTCTCCAAAATTATGATAATTTGTATGACTCTATCTTATGTCTTTTCTGAACATCACCGTATCATAGGTTTGTATCTATTATATTCTTTTTCTTGGACCTAAGGAATTATTCTGAAAAAAAAATAAAAATAACTTTCACTCAATTGTCTATTAATCTCGAGTTAAGTTTTTGGATTCAAAGGTTTCCTCTCAATCGTTGAATATTGAATATCCGTGAAATAAGAATTATAAGATTTTTTTACTTATTTTGACTTCGAATCCTTATCCTTCCTAACCAATTGTTTTTCCTTTCAAGGAGTTGATCTTATACTTGAAGAACATATACTTGCACTTTTTTGATCTTTAACAACTTGTATGATAATTTAAACTCCTTTGATATTCTTGGGGATATAGTTGGAATAATTTTGATGACTTGCGATGACAAGACAGCAGCGCACTGTCGTCACTTATTTGAATTATCGAGATTGCGGGTTCACTGCAGCCAGCAGCGCACTGGCGTGGCATGACCCCTAAGTTGAAATAATTTTAAGTAAGCGTGGGTGATCAAATGTTATTAAAACTATGCCATAATTGTCCTATTTTGACCTTGAGTCATTATGTCAATATTAGATAGAGTTAACAGAGTATGCGATACCATATTTTATTTGAGTCATGGAACCAAGAATTTAATGCAGTCAGGTGTACACTGGCGAGGCATAAATTCTCGGTAAAATAACTTTGGACATGCTTAAGGTTTTCGAATATCATAGAGGCTATACTTGTTATTGGCATATGACTATTGGATTTCATGATCCGCAAAATCTTGCACTCTCACTACAAATTGATTTGATACCCTATTTTCATTATCGTATTATAAATAAGGCTTGTAGTCCTTCCCTTCTTATCTTATCTTCTGATCTCAAGTCATCATTTGGCTCATTCTCATTTGAAAACCTATTAGTAGATTTTAACGCATTCCACTAGATACAAATCGTACCGATATTATGATTCTATAATCATACCTACATAAGCAATCGTGCTAATCTAATTTGAAATTGGATCATTCTTAACGATTTTTGATCGCGACTAACTATTTTTGTTATATTTCGATCGTGTTAATTCGCATATTTTTCTAGATTTGATTCTGTAATCGTGCCTAAATAATTTTGCTTAGGCAATCATTCCAGTTATCGTGCCAAATAAAAATTGAATTTGATCGTTCCTAAAAGGTTTTTATCGTGACTAAAAGTATTTGACTATAACCATAATCATGCCTACTTCAACTTATTCATTGCAAAAATTATCTCTCTTTTCTACTATGATCGTGACCACTTTGATCACGTTCATACTCGTGCTAATTTTATTATTTTATTATTTTGATCATACTTGAATGACTTGCGTGATTAACCTTGAACATGACTACATCTTAGATGTATCCAAGTGACTTTAACCATGATTAGACCGTGTCTAAAACTTGACCATGCATATATAGTTTCAACAGTAGTTAATCGTGCCTAACGATTTTCTTGTTTAGCGAATCATCTTTCCATTATATCCTTGACCATTATGACTAGACCCTTTGACTATACTCGTACCCTGCGTTGACTTTCCTTAAAGTCCAATTATATTCACGATCTAATCCACTTCTTATATCCTTAATCACGACTAATCGTGCCTTTCAAATTTTTAAGAATAATATTTCTAAGGTGGATAGAGGCTTCGATTGATGAATTGTCCTTGAGATCATTATTAGCTTGTGTCGAATTTTTCAGAACACTTGGAACCTTTTATGAATCAAAACCATAGACTAAGATTCTAACATCAAACCCTATCTTTTATTTATTATTATTACTTTCCACTTCCATCCTTCCTTTTATCAATATTTTTTATTAAGAAATTTTTGTTATCCTCGATCTTATCTTATCAGTCAATACAAATTTTAAAGACCGACCCCATCGTCTCCACCCCGTAGGAACTACGAGATCGCCCCATTTTGTTACTACAATTTCCTTCGGACATATCGAGCCTATCTATCCTAGACATTCCTTAAATTCGAGAAAGAATTTATTTCTAAGGTGGATAGATTTGTAACCCCTCTTCCCAAATTTTTTATTTTATTTTTATTTTTACTTTAATTATTGTGTTTAAAGATAATTTCGTCGAGAAGTTGTGAATGATTTTATGATTTATTCTTTTATCAAAAAACTAGTTTAAATTTGAGGTATCATTTTTAAATATAAAAAATATTTTATTAAATTATATCATTGGAATTACGAGAATATGTTTTGACATTATTTCGGGATTTTATCAATAGTCGATTCCTAAAATAGTTTGAAGTCGTAATTATTTGAATAATAAAAAGGTCAGGTCCATTTGCTTTTAAATAAAGATTTAGAGTTATAAAAATATACTCTGCAATATTTGATGGCGCTGAGTTTTATTTTAAATTAATATGTTAACAGTCAATTGGTTATATCTTAATTTAATTATCTTGAATAAGACATCAGATATGCTTTTAAGTGATTATTAATTTAGATACTTATGATGACTATTTATTTGATTCATACTAATATGTTTTCAGTTGATTTTATAGAAAATAATATTATTTTGAAATATTATGATAATTAATGGATAAGGTTTAATTTATAGGATTTAAATTATTTGATTATCGGTTTGAATGAGTATCTTTATTTACTAATGACGATTTGATTAGATTACTTTAAATAATTTTGATTGATTTAAAATAAAGGATAGGATTATCCAATAGATACTTATAGTCCTTATCTTCCTAAGAGATTCATCTCCTATATAAAGAGAACTCCCTATCTTTTCTCACAACCCATAAAATTCTCAACCAACTCCAAACTACCAAAAAATCTCCATGACATCTACCATCCACCGCAGCTTTATCCGTGCATCGTGTCCGTATCCACCACCTCTTTCTACTATTTTTCTTTTACATCTATAAATTTCTTGTCGTGTCCGACAACCCTGGACACATTGACACATTTCCACAAAGATCTTCCGTGTCCATGTCACACAGGACACTCCAACACCATCATAAATACATAAATCCTAACCCTAATCTGGCCGCCACCACCGTCGTCCCGGCCAACTAATCCACCGCCTTCCGGTCATTTTCCAGGCGTCGCCTCATTCCGTCCCCTTCCCCGGTGAGCCATTGCCCCGCGTTTCCTTCCGTCTCCAAGCACCATCCGTCGGAATTATAACCACTGGCATCGACTCTACGTGGTAGCCTGCACCGCCCAGTCTACGATCACCTGTCCCCATCAAAACCCACCGCCACACACATCCATCTACCTCCCGCCGGTACCATAGTTCGAGCCGGCACTGTCAGGCAAAGTTTCCACCTGAGTCGACACCCTCCACGATTTCGTGGCCGCTACTGGTGCCACCCCGCGCTGGACGTCGTGGACCACCCAACAACCATCAACACCACCACCACCGAAAAACCCCTCTCCCCCTGATAATCCACCGCCAACGCCACAACGTCACCCCTGGACTACCACACCGCCTCATCATCACAGCCACCTGTCCCTCGCCCACCTTCCACGGCCGATCGCCGTCAATATCGTGCCACCACACACAACCACCACCACCACCAGCAAGAAACAAAATAAATCAAAAACCTAACCTCGTCGTTCCCACACCCTCCCCGACCGCGTCACACCTCTGCATCGGCGAGTTTCCACCTCGACCTCCTTCCTCGACCCGAGTCGGCACGTCCAGGGACCACCGTGCTGACCAGCCACACGGTCGACCTCTGCCGTGAGCCACGTGGCCTTCATCGAGTCGCCACATTGACCGCGCCACCCACCGACCTCCGGCGAACCATCGGTGAACTCTTCACCACCGAGCAGCGTCGACGACGCCAGCGCCTGCACCGCCCAGCGGTCGGCCATCCAGCGCCGACATTCCGAGGTGAGCGCCACTCGATCTCTTTGATCCCTACTCTGCTAAGTGCTGTTTTGATGTGTTCCCTGGTTTTGGTTTTGATTGGTTTTGAATAGAAAGAGAAATAACTGGTTTTGGTTTTGAAGAAAGAGAAACAGAGAGTGGTATTTGTTTCCAGCTGTCGGTTCCAAATGCATTAATTAATATTCACTGATTAGGAATACTGCTTCATTGGCAAGAGTAGTATTATTACTATTATTATATATATTTCTTATTCAGTAGGAGTACCAATTATGTAGATACTGTTATCTACATGTAATTAATCATTATCACTATCATATTATTTATTTTAAGTAAGTATACTTTAAACTAAAGCATATTTTGATATAATAACTCGTAGTAAATTATTTTAAGTGCATATTTTCAAATAACGATATAAGTATTTAATATAGAGATTTATATATAAGTATTTTAATAAATTATATAACATATTTTGGGTTAATTGTATTTAATGGGTTTCAATAATTATTATGTTTTAAATAGTATCTAAATAGTTTTTAATGTATATATGAGCTTGGCCTAGACGTATGGGCTCCAATATATCTAAATTTTTATATACGCATAATTATTTTGGACTAATAATTAGTGGGCTCATATATGGTTTATATATATATAATTAGTAAATAGTTTTGAGCTATAAATATTATTATTTGGTTGGTAAATTATATCGGACTTTGATCCTAAAAATTACTTTCTAAATGGGGTATTTGGCCTAGAATGATTTTCTAGGATTTTCAAATGAATATCTACAATACTTTGACTAATAGAAAAATATAGTTTCTAAGAATATAGTAAGTAATTTCTAAATAAATATTTATTTATTTACGTAAATTCCTTTCGATTATAAATTATTTTTTGTGACTAATCATATTTGTATTCTTCTTGCGAATCCTGAAATCCTTCATATCGACCCCGCCAATCAGACAATTATGGACTAAATGGTACTAACGATTTTACCAGCTAAGGATTCCAGGCGAGTACAGTTCATTGTCTGTTTTCAATATTGATTTTCACTATATCTTCTTGATTGGTCATTGGTTATGTGAATTTTATTCTATTATAAATTATTGAGTCGGGAACAAGGAGTACCAAAGGTGTGATTCGACCATAGACATTGTTTATTTTCTTCAAGTAGACCTCGTAGAAATTATTTATTTTCTGCAAGTAGACCTCGTAGACATTGTTTATTTTCTGCAAGTAGTCCTCGTAGAAATTGTTTAATTTCTGCAAGTAGACCTCGTAGACATTGTTTAATTTCTGCAAGTAGACCTCATAGACATTGTTTATTTCATGCAAGTAGACCTCGTAGACATTGTTTATTTTTCATGCAAGTAAACCTCGTAGAACTTGCGGTGTAGTGTCCCAGACTGATCACATATCAAGGGTACTTCTAACAGTTGGGAAAGTATTTTTGTCTATTTATTTGCTACTAATTTTCCGTCTTTTCTGTTTATTTTCAAAACATGTAATTGATGTCTAACCTCTGTTGTATAGTCAATTTTATTTATTGAATTGCATTCAGTGAATTGTACTCGTTCCATTCTTGACTGGAAACCAAAATTTTACAGATTAGTTGCGACTGCCTTAGCATCGGATTCGGAAGACATGGGTATATGCGGAGGCCAAACCTAGAGGCTAGTTAAATAGTTTAGTATTCATGTAGTTATTTTTGTGAGACATTGTACCTTGTATTCAAATGTGAACTTGTGTATATTGTAAATTAATTTAGTTTTGTGAAAAAAGTAGTTCTTTTATGTGATACTGACCTTTGTGGCTAGACAGTGTTCTACCGCCGACACTGGGGCGTAGGCTGGCTTGGATACGAGTTCGCATCCGTTTTAAAAAAAAGGGAGCGGGTCGTAACATCTTTGCTTACTAGATAGTGACCAGTCGTGGTGCACTCTTGTACATGTCTTTCCTTGCTTACATGATAGTAGCCTGTCATGGCGCACTCCCTACTTTCTCTATAGTGGCTCGTCGTAGCGCACTCCTAGCTTCCAGCTTATTATATTTTCTTGTTGTGGCTTGTTATAGTGCACTTTCTTGTATTGTCCAGTCTTGCATATCATGTCTAGGATGGATTCTGCGGAATGCCACACCTAGAATCCAACAAGAAAATGTTAAAGACTAATAACTAGCTTGATTATCTAGATCCTTGGGAGAAAAGAATTTTCCATTTACCTGCAGCCCTTCCTGTTTCGGTATATATATATATATATATATATATATATATATATATATATATATATATATATATATATACATGGGATATGGAGCTATCTGTGATGATGAGCACACTTCCAGCACGCCGTCGAGTGGGGCACTTCTTTAGAACACACGTATCTTACTGCTGTGTCTGCTATACTTATTTTTTTTGGTCTGGATGAGTCGGATAGTCTGCAGGACAGATAACTTGATTGGATTTCTCAAAAGTGCATATGTTAGTAATTAGGATTGTGATAACCCTAGTTAGCTAATATATAAAGCTATAATCATTGCTTGACCGTGATTATTGTATGGAGTCTAGTCTAGTCTAATTTTGTCTAGGTAGTATCCAGATTTGTTTATTTGAGTATATCATTGCTTATGTTTTACTTTTGCCGATAAATGATTAGAGACTAAGTTCTGTTCAGGAGAAGGGTTACAACCTCGGTCTTTGTTTGGTTTACGGGTTGTAATTTGGGTTCCGGATTAGTTTCTAAGTTATCTTATCATTTGTCGTTCTATATATATCTTACATACTCACATGTCCCAGTTATCTAACATGCTCACATATTCCAGTTATCTAACATGCTCACATATTCCAGTTATCTAACATGCACACATGTTCCAGTTATCCAACATATCCACATGTTCCAGTTATCTTACATGCTCACACGTACCATTTCTCTTACATTGTTCAGTTTATTTTACATGTTCACATGCTTCCGTTTAATTCACATGTTCACAGTTTACTTTATGTCACATATTATTTACTGTATGCTCCATCTTGTTTGTTTATTGTCTTTTCTATTCTCGGGATAAGTGCATTGGTAGTGCACAGTTTACTTTATGCTGATTTTAGTTCATAGTTTTGGCTTCCTTTGTGATACTTGCTATTGGGGGTCTGACCCCACTGATTTTGTTTGATCAGATTTGATAAAGGAGCCCGGAGGATCTTCCGTACAATCTACTCGACGGTGACTACCCGGAGCACCAGAGTACCTTAGTGGGTTTTCCTATTTCATTCTTCCACTAGTTATGTACATTATTTTTTTGTGGCGTTTAGCCTCCGAACACGTGTTTAGCTCGTGTTTTGGATCTTCACATTTAACTTACGGGCCCAAACATGATTTGTGTATTCTAGACTATAGCCAGAGCTTATCATGTATGACTATTACTCTTGCTAGTTCTTCACTTTATATTACTACCTTCATGATCATCCATGTATGTATAATTTGGGACGCTTTACTATTTTTATGTCTGATGATCATACTTCTTGTACTTTGCATATTTGCCTGTGATTGAGATACATAGGATTGCTTGACCTAGGTTTGACTGTTGGATTGTAGTAGTAACCCCCACGTCTATACAGCTTATATGTTATTTCGGGGAACTGGAATACTTTGGAATACGTAGCTGGCCTTGTCCGTCCCTATTTGCTAGTATTATGGTTCTGGGGCGTGACAGGCAGCACAATGGCAGTAGCAACGACCGGTGAGCAGCTACAGCAGCCGTAGCAGCAACGACCGTCGACGGAGGTGCGGGGCGGCTGCGTGCAGGGGGGCAGCGGCGAGCGCGGGGGCGGCTACGCGCAGGACGGAAGCAGCGGCCAGCAGAGGGGGGAGCAGCGGCCAGTGCGGGGTTCGATGCGCGCAGGGTGGGCAGCGGCTAGCGCGGGGGTGAGGGGGTGGGGGAGCAGCGGCGAGCACGACAGGAGGTGTATCGCGCGACGGCCGGTCGGGGAAGGATGGCGTGCGGTGGGAGAGAGGGGTGATCGGGGTTGGGAGGTGGGCAATAGTGTTGTGGGGAGGGAGAGAGGGAGGGGCGTAGTTTAGAAATTGTTATTTCTTTTAACGTTGAAATTAACGATTACGATTACGGAGGGTGTCAAGTTTAAAATATTAGTTGAAAGAGGGTATTAAGTTAGTACCTATCAAAGTTTAGGGTATTAAGTTGGAAAAGTGGAATAGTTGAGGGTAGCAAATTGTAATTTAGCCAAAAAACTATAACATTTTATGTCCATAAAAAAATATTTTTTTCTCCACAAACCTAACGAGATCTTAGTATAAACCAATTATATTTTCCAAAATTGCCTCTTATTTAAGAGATAAAATGAGTAAAATACTAAATGGTGTTTGTTTCTACATCTAACTAGGGGTTAATCACTAATTCGGTCTAATTAGAGATAGGTTTAAAAGAATCGTTTGTTTTTTTTGCTTCCTCAGATAAGAAATCGGCAGTTTGATGCTTCCTTTGCAATCTAACTTTTGATTTGATAGAAAATTTAGTAATGCCTCCTTATATACTTAACACTTCAATTTCCAACACCTTCACTATGTAAGGATTTTTTTTACATTAATTTAACTTTAATTTTTTTGCAATATTTTTTATTTTACTCAATTGGTGTATTTTGTTGCATTATAAATAAGTAATTTTTTTAATATCTTTATTATATGTTTTGTAATTATTTTGAATATAGTATAGGAATATGACATTTATAGGTCAGCTTTGATTGAGGGGAAAAAAATAAGCAAAATTAAGCGGGATTAAGTAAAGAAAAGAGTGAGGGGGAGGGAGTCACTAAATATAAATTTGTTTAGATTGGAGGAAGAGTTAAGTGGGGTGTGTTTAGCAATTCTTGCTTAGATTGGAGGTTTTGGGTGGGATGATGATTAATAAAAATGCAATATATACCAAAATATCCTTATTATAAATGGTATAAAATTAGATTTGATTGGGTTAGATATTAACGCTTGTCAAAATATCTTCACAAAAAATATCTTCACGAACCTGATACCTATAAAAAAGAACTAGAATCCAAACATAATAAAATTAAGTAACATGTATATTATAGGATTTTGTCGTTTAAAAGTAAGATAATATAATCACAATCATAAAAATACTTAACTGTCGATTTTTTTTTCCTTATCATTTCAAAGATGACTAATTAAAGAAGGTGAGAAGAGACGAAGCACCTGGACGACAGAAAGCCAGAGCAGCCCGTTGAAAACAAGAAAAATGGAGGAAAAGATCATGATATCTTATATGTCAAACAAGAGGTAATTATGATATTTTTAAAAAACAACCCCTCACTTTGTTGGAGTCCAGTCTGGATTTGGTAACAACATACTTGTGGAATCCAAATCTTATTAAATATTTGATTAGATTTGGATGTCCATAATTGGTGTTGTGCTATTTTAGATATAATAGGATTCTTATTTTAAGAAATCCTATTATGATCTAAAATAGGATAATTGATGGACTATTTTAGGTGTAATATGATTCTTATTTGAGGGCTTCCTAATTAAGAAATCATATTATTACCTAAAATATGATTTTTTTTCACCATATATATATGGGGTGAGGGTGGAGGCACAAAGAATAAACACAAAGCACAAAAGTGGAAATTTGGGGTGCTTGTCCACAAGAAAATCATAGAGAAAGTCCGTACTTTGCTCTTAGGACTTCGTCATCCAAGACAGAAGGAAGAAGAAGATCTAATCGAGGAGTCATGAACTTCGGTTAGGGAGATTGCTACGGATTGGTGAGTGATCTCAATTGTAATCTTCTGTTTTTCTTCTTGAGAGTGGTGAGGGGGTTGAACCTATTGGGACAAAGGGTTCAACATGAGTTCTGTCAATCTTGTAATTTTATCTGAATTATTAAAGGTTAAAATTTGTCCAGGTGACGTACGTTACCGGCATATACTTGTCTTTATCTTGTGCTTGGTGTCCGTTGGACGGGGTTGGTTTTGGTCAGATGGGTTGGCAAACGCTTCCGTACACGCCCAACAATTGGTATCAGAGCTTTGGAGGTTCTGGCAACCATGTCTAAGGAGCAGATAAAAACTCATATGATCACCCTCACAGGAGAAAAATGGAAAATTTGGAAGCCAAGGATGGAGGATCTACTCTGGTGCAAGGACTTGCATGGTCCATTGGAGGGAGACAGCGCAAAGCCAACGGACAAAGCTGCTGAAGACTGAAAACGACTGGATCGGAAGGCCGTTGGATTCATCCGCCAATGGTTGGTTGATTCGGTGTTTCACCAGTATCCATGGAGAGTTCGATAAAAGTATTGTGGGAGAAGCTGCATTCGTTGTACGAAAGGAAGACGACTGGCAACAAGGTATTTCTTATTCGCGAACTCGAAGTACACGGAGGATGCCCCAGTGGCACAACATCTGAATGAGGTTCAGGATATCATCAATCAGCTGTCTGCGATGAAGATTGTGATTGCTGATGAGCTTCAGGCCCTACTATTCTTGAGTTATCTGCCAAAAAGCTGGAAGACGTTGGTGGTGTCTATGAGCAACTCTGCGCCTGATGGAGTTGTCACGATGGAGGCAGTCAAAAATAGCTTGTTGAATGAGGAGGTCCAACGCAAGCAAGTGGAATCGTCGCATGAATCAGCTCTTGTGAGTTCCTACGGAAAGAAAAGATGCAAGTCACAAACGAGGACATGGGGGAGTTCTCAGGATCTTGCAAATGTGGACCGCAAGGAGGGCTGCTATTACTGTGGCAAAAGGGGTCATATCAAGAGGAACTGCATGAAGCTCAAAGCTGAGAAGGCCAAAGGCAAGGATGATAGGAAGATCTCACAGCAATGAGAGATATCATCATCACAACGACCGATACAAAGGAACCTTGTGACATATGTCATGATGGCGGTTGGGTCATGACACGGGAGCATCGTATCATGCCACTCAATATAGGAGGATCTTCATGTCATATCGTGGCGACAGTTTTAGACGTGTGAAGATGGGCGACAATGGGACGACTGCAGTTGTAGGCATCAGTGATGTACACTTGACGACAGAGTTTGGTGAGAAACTCGTCCTCAAGGGTGTGCGACATGTACCGAGTTTGCGCTACAACTTGGTTTCGGTAGGGAGGCTGGCAGATAATGGGTGTCGCAGTCTGTTTGGGATCAAAGATTGGATGCTTGCAAAGGGTTCCCAGTAGCTGGCTCGGGGATGTCACGCCCCGGTCCCGTAGGACCGATCGTCCTCGTTAAGACGTGATGTCGCACGAGCCTAGATTGCGCTAGTACAAGACGAATTCCATAACGGCCGATTACAGACTAAGTGACGGGGTCGTCGCACAGAAGTCCCAAGCAGAAACAATGAACAAACATCAGCAAAAACTTGAAACAAAATACAAGTCATTCAAATATGCTCTTTATTGATATTGAAATAAAGATAACATAGGTGGGCACGAAACCAAACTTACAATCACTCAATCTCACTCTTCTTACAATACAAGCCACTCTGCTCTCTCTCGTCTCTTAATACAATTAACGAGCCAACGAATGCTTCAGATAGGCGATGTCCATACATTACGTCCCGTATAAGTCTAGACTCTATGTGGCTGTACGCCTCGAAATGCCAAGGGACTCCATGCCTTGACGCATCCAAGCGAGCTCCGCGCCAACGAGCTTCTACCTGTGCCTGTACATAAATACTGTGTGGGTGTCAGTACTCAACTGTACTGGTGGAGTGAGCTCCTCGCCCACCCATACAAAATAATACGTTCATTTACTTTGTACAACATATCCTTTATGATTGTCTTTCTATTCTTGCCTTAAGATCAATTTTGGAACATAAACTCTTGGCCTATTTTGTGTCTATAGACCATCACCGTGTCTTGCACCAACAACTTACTCATACTTTGCCTCTAGACATTCTCGTGCCAACAACGTCATCTTATCAACTCATGCTTGCCTTTCGGCCCATATTTGGTACGTAGCAACTTGGTCGTGCCATAAATCCCTTCTTATAACATAATCGAGGCAGTGACTCGCCACTTAGTAACTTGCCTATACTTGTGTCGTAACAACGTGGTCGTGCCATAACATATCGAGGCCATGCCTCGCAACTCAACATGACTTAACCGAACTTGGCCTACGGCCCTTCTTGACTTAACTCGTCAGTACTCAATTCCAACTTATGCAACTCTATGCCGACGACTTATTACTCGACGCCATATCTCGTGCCGAAGCACGTGTCTTTGCTTTGCCAAATCTTAGGCTCCATATTGGGTTGCCATCGTGCATACCTTCTTAACTCAAACATGTCATACTTATACTTTCTTTGAATCGACCGACACCGTGCATGCAGATTGCCGCTCAGCACACCAACTTATCTATATGAAAGTCACTGTCAATCCAAGCTATCGTGGACATAGTACGGGTAGGCGGCGGGTATTTCAATGCAAGGTAGCTATTCCCATGGAAATCCCCCAACTACCCACGTGGTATAATCCAGCGCTGCTATAACGTCTTCCCCCTAGGTCGACTGGCCCCAGAGCCCCGACGTAATACCAGTCGAGGAAGAAATCCTTGTCAACAAGTTGTCCATGACCACGCACCTATGAGAACACCTATACTCACGTAAATGCATGGCCTACTTTGAGGTACGACTAGAACCATACTTAGCAAAACGTGCTCGGAACCATATCATGCAAAACGTGCATCAGAACCATACGATGCAAAACGTGCATCAAAATCATATGATGCAAAATGTTCATCCGTAGAGACTCCCAAAATGTGGGACCGCCTCGACGACAAACAGTCGCATAAACTTTCCTTTCTTTGGAACTTAGGGAACGACTAATGCATAACATTCCAACTTAACTTGAACAAAATATGTTCCTTAAGTGCCATAGACCATGGCTAACTTTTCATAGTGTCCACCATGGCTCGTGCCTTAAACCGACTTGTGTTCTACACGACGCTATCGTCCAAGTCATACTTTATATGACGAGCCTTGAGATCGTCGACTATGTCACTTAAGAACTGCAGAAAATGTGGGACAGTGCTTAGAATGACTTCGACAGCCCAACATAACTGTTGCCTAACTCGAGTACAACAACTTAATCCATAGGACGGCCAAAGACTATGCCAAGCCTTGGAAGATGGGACCGTGCATGCTTTTATCAGGCATTTATACGTGCGACGCCTATGACTTAGGCTAAGTTCACAACTTTGTGGCAACTCAAACCAACTTTCTTCTTTCGAGCCACGGGACGAAAGACCGAGTGTCATTTTTAAAGCACAACGTGCAACACTTCTAAGATGACCATAGGACCTTTCCATATTCTTAACTCAATCGACCCAACTTCGGATTATTCCCTTAGCTATGTGGATTCATCTATTTTATTATCAAGCCTACTTGTGCATTTGAAAACATACAATTTATTAGTGCGAAGGGCAAGCTTAGGCAAGTTCACTGAAGCCACCTACCTGAACGAGTAGTCACCTCGACCGTACGGGTCTTCGAACAAGCCGTTGCATGGCTAAGTCCGAACGTCGTTGGCATTTCGATTCCTCCGATTAACTAAGCGGGGCGAGGCACTACAGGGGAGATTTGTGTTGTGACATGTACAGGCTCAAGCCGTTGAGCTGTACAGGCATGCCACAAACACCAGATGGAGGCTCGTGGAGTGTTCGACAGGAGGTGGATCGTCGAGAACTTGCTGATGAAGGGCTTCTAGATGCTTTGAGGGTTACGGAGGATTCGGTTCGTCGAGACAAAGCGGCGAATGGTGATGAGTCAAAGATTGAGGTTCAGTCTGTCGGTCCCATGACAGCTGGTCAGTCTCTAGGTGGGGGTTGCTCTGCGGATCCAGATTGGCGACATGTGTTTTGCCAAATCTTCACAGAGCGACATCAGTTTCAGCAGTTCGAAGCCAGGAAGATTAAGGTTTGCAGCAAACTCAATCTCAGACAGGAGCTAGCATCATCATTCACACAGTTTAGGGGCAGCTGTGGGTCATCGACGGCATGCACAGTGCGTGATGTTCTTCTCGAGGATGTATGTATATAAGGGAGCTTCAAGTTCGGACATGAAGATGGACTGGTTCAGGAGTATGAATCTTGTGAGAACCACACCGTCCGCTTGGTTGGGCCAGCCAAGGGTGAAGAAGCTCGTCGGAAAGTTAACACTTTTCGGTGGAGAAGACGAAAGTCGGGGACAAGCAGCCAAGACTTACAGTGAGACTGATCGTTCGGGACTTCGGTCTTGGTCGTGTCATTGATATCGGTAGGACCCCAGTGGTGCAGGAGGTGCTACGCATGGCAGCTAGCGTCGACGTGACGGTCGAGGAGCTGGAGACAAAGGAAGATGCAAAGCAACTCAGAAGATCAGAGATCAGTGGCATGGGGGAGCAGGAATTCTGTCGTGGAATGACACGCATGGAGTCCAATTGAGGACCCATGGGATCAATACCCTCTCATCAGACTGGAGGGGAGATTGTTGGAGTCTAGTCTGGATTTGGTAACAATATACTTGTGGAATCCAAATCTTATTAAATATTTGATTTGATTAGATTTGGATGTCCATAATTGGTGTTGTGCTATTTTAGATATAATATGATTCTTATTTTAGGAAATCTTATTATGATCTAAAATATGATAATTGATGAGTTATTCTAGGTGTAATATGATTCTTATTTGAGGGCTTCCTAATTAAGAAATCATATTATGACCTAAAATAGGATTTTTCTCATCCTATATATATGGGGTGAGGGTGGAGGCACAAAGAATAAGCACTAAGTACAAAAGTGAAGATTCGGGTTGTTTGTCCACAAGAAAATCTAAGAGAAAGTCCGTACTTTGCTCTTAGGACTTTGTCATCCAAGACAGAAGAAAGAAGAAGATCTAATCGAGTAGTCATCAACTTCGGTTAGGGAGATTGCTACGGGTTGGTGAGTGATCTCATTTGTAATCTTTTGTTTTTCTTCTTGAGAGTGGTGAAAGGGGTTGAACCTATTAGGGCAAATGGTTCAACGTGAGTTATGTCAATCTTGTAATTTCATCTGAGTTATTAAAGGTTGAAATTTGTCCAGGTGACGTACGTCACCACCATATACTTCTCTTCATCTTGTACTTGGTGTCCGTTAGACGGGAGTTGGTTTTGGTCAAATGGATTGACAAATGTTTCCGCACGCGCCCAACACACTTCTTCTTGTTAACACCGGTTTGGAGTTGAGAAAATGGATAAAACAATGTTAAACAAATCCTCACTCACTCTTCCTCCTAAATTCCACACTCAAACCAAACATGCGTTCCTGAATTATTTCTCCAGAACAGAAATGTTCGTAGGAAGGATTAAAGTTTAGAGAATTTGGACTTTTTAAAACTAAAATGCGCTACCATTAGCCTCCTATCTTAAAAAAAGCCAAATGGTTGGACGTTACATATATGAAAATAACAAAATTTATTATATATATTGTATATACATATATTTATAACATTTGCTTATTTAGGATTAGTGATTAGTGAAGAAGTAAGAAAATGATGATAAAAAATCAACGCTTAATGCGTGTTTTCTTATAAAATTTTTTCACGCTTAATGTGTATTTTTATCCTAAAAAAGTCCGATGGTTGTAAGTTTTTTCTTGATTGAGAATGCGAATGACAAATGCCGATGGACAGTTTGTTTCTCATTTAAGCAAATTCCCAAAATTTTGTGTTGTTAGTACAATTTCATTAAACTTCAAAAAAACATAGGAAAATTTCCTAAAAGATCATGTTAAGTGGAGCATAAACATAATCTTTTTTAGATTAAGGACCAGTCAGTCACTAATTGTCGCTTCCCTTGGTCCTCAAACGTAGGACTTCACTTTCCAATATCAAACCTCTCAAGCTGGACGAGCACACACTAACCAAATTGCATGGTCAATATGATAAATCTCCTTAAGTGAGCATAAAATAAATGATTATTTTTAGATTAAGGGCTCACTAACCAAAATGCATTAAAAGTTTTGTACTAAATTTATTTTGGGGAAAGAAAACTTCTCTGGAAGAAAAAAGAATGCTTTCAGTGCAATCAAGATTTGAGTTTTTATCATTCATGTATACATCATATAAACGTTCACAAATATAGTACACCTAAGTACAATTAATGAACACGATTTTTCTTTTTTCTTTTTTCTTTTCAATCTCAGTATAAAGAGTATAAACCACATCGCTAAAATGGAGGTTCATCATTCAAAATCCTCGCTGCTCTCAATTCAGTACCATACCGTCCCCATCCTGAAGTCTTCTGCATGAACAAGAAACGAAACATATCATTACTATTACTGCTTGATAACTGAACTTGAAACTGTTTTTGTAGTTCTTGCTGAAAAGACTTAGCAAAGGCAAACTGCTACATAACTTACCAAATAATTACAAAATGCAAGGGTATCAATCAACATATTATTATTATTACTAGCATATATGCACGTGCGTTGCACGTATTTACAATGATGCTAAACACATTTCATTTTCTAATATCTTTTTTTTAGATATTCAATGCATTTAAGGGTTGTTGTAATTAGAAATATCAAAGGACAATTTATGTATTTACCTAAATATCCATATTAATTTTAATTAATCTTTTTAATTAGTAAATATAATCAATGATATTTTTGGAAAGAAAACTTATACGGTGAAGCCTACTTTTGGTATTATATAGTAGAATAAATTATTTACGGCGAGCTATATTTAACTATATGTTCATAGTTTCAATTATTAGTTACATAGGTAATATGTGGCCTTGTTAGCAATTCGGCAAACGGAAAAAATTCGGGACGACAAAAGTACGAATATAAATCGGCTTAGTGCAAATAAAATACGTTCAAATATTCGGTCAAATATTCGAAAAATAAAAATATTGAGGTTAGAAACTTTACATTCTTACATATGTTGTCAAATTTGTTTAATTAAACAGGTTCCCACTATATTTTTTGTGCCAATTTTTTTCAATAATTTATACGAAACACGTTTAAAACATCGTATGCCAATTTTTTAAAACATCGTATGCTTAAAATTTACTTATGATTTGAATCTGTCAAAAGTTCGCAAGTATTATACGTTTATGAAAGATACATAAAAATCCGCGTATAATACGAGTTTTATTCGGGTGATTGCTAACAAGGATCTGTGGTTCATCTATTAGACGGGAAACAAACCTTTACTAGCTTTCCTAGTTTAGCCGGCTCAGTGCAACAGCGGAGATCGGGATATGACTTTTCCATCTTCAATCTCTGCGTCCGTCAATGTCAGAGCCTTCTGAAGCTTTCTATGGCGGAACACTTCAACCTCAGCCATGAACTTGGCAGTCACAGGACGGTGATCTGAAAGTCTCAGCTCACTGCTTCTGTAGTCCAGAAGCCTCATGCCGGTTCCAAACGAAAGAATGCGGTCACACCTGGAAGAAAAAAAACAGATAATTATATTATTTTTTTGATTGTCCGGCATAAACGTTTGGGACTTTCATGTTGCATCGCAGTCCACTGTCCTCCAACTCCCACCATTTTATAAATGAAAGAAATAATACGTTCTGCTTTCCCCGGTAACCACAAGAGTCACTCGAATTCGGTAATAAAAATAGATAGGAGAAGTTACCAATCACCTTTAAGAATATAGTTTCTAAAACTGAAGCTTATACAATTTTTCATGTACTTGATGTAAATTAAGAAACTCATAGAACATTTGGTTTTAGGCCAGAAACCAAACTTCTTAAGTTGTAGGTTCTTTTTATAGGCTATTCCGGTTACTCCATGTTAGGGTTTTACTCATATTCAGTCATACTAATAAGAATAGGATCAGATCAAAGTCCTAGCCCTGCATAATCGTATTGAATGATTATATTTCTATGCATAGAGACATGACATGTCATATAAAGAGGAATATGATTTCTTATGTGATAGATCATTGTGCTAAAAATAAAGGCGTGTGTGTAATCTCCGAAAAAAATGTTTTTTTACTTATCTAGTATTGGGAATTAGGAAGATGTATCGATTTTATGAAGTCGAATAATCTTATTTAGTGATATTGCTTTTCCGATGGATTTTTTATCGGTTAGAATTTTTCACATATATTTCTTGCGTCTGTGTACTTGTATTTTGTGATACTTATTTTTTGAAAGTGTCAACTACCGTTTCGGTATTACGGGTGTCGGTAATTAGTAACGGTAGGGCTGAAAATCGAATGAACGAACTCGAACAAAGAGTATTTGAACTCGGTTCGACTAAACTATCGAACGAGTTTGATTTGAGCCGAGCTTAAGGTCGAGTCCAAAAATGGTGTTTGAACTCGGTTCGATTAGACTCGAAAGGCTCGAGCTCAACTAGATTTAGCTCGCGAGCTATGACGAACATAACATGACCGAGCCAAAGCCCAATTAAACATGATGTATAAATAATGCGCTCAAGTCTTACAGGCTTTTTATGATAAAGAACAAAAAAATAATTCCTAAAACAATTTATTCCCATCCATAAAAAATAAAATTTTGTTCTAAATTAACTATAAGCAAAGCAACTCATAATTCATAAATAAATAAGGAAATCATAATGGATCCAAAACATATCTAAATTTACCGAGCTCGAGCCCGTTCACGAAGAAGACCGAGCCGAACAACCTATGATTGAACTCGGTTCGAACACCCCTTCGGAAAAAAAAAATCGATTGAGCTCGGTATAGACCAGCCCACGAACGAACTTCGATCCAAGTTTGGACCGAGCCGAACGCGAGCCGTTTGAATCGTCTTACAGTATTGCATGACGAACATGCACCTTGGGGATTAGGTTTTAGTTTTGTTTCCAATACCCTTAAATCCTGTTATTTTTGTCCAGAGTTCTATATACTCGTATTAAAATTTGTGACTTCTTGTACAAGATTTTTTTTGTTTTTTTGAAATCCCACACAGACACAAGATTGGGGCTCGAATCCTGCCGGCCCCTCTGGACTTTCGCTCCACTACCACTAGGCTAGAGATCTCGGACTCGTGTACAGGAATTGGTCTTAGGGAGAGGAGGGAGAGAAAATATGAATTACTATACAAGAAATCACAATAACCATAAGAATTGATAACTGCAAATTTCTTTGAGGGGCAAAACATAAAAGTGAATTACTATAGAACTGGAACACAAAGTAATCAGATTTTCAAAAGCTCATACCATGCAGGAGTTCTCCTACCACCTTTGTCATCGATCCCAACATATTTATCCGAGTTTAACTCAAATTTATATGTAGGGGGAAACATTATATGTCCTTCCGACCACCCATCAAAAGCATGCCCTTTGTTTAGCTCTTCTTTCAGCTGCCACAAAAATCAAAATTGATATTCAAAGAATGGCGCTTAAAATCGATTCATGGCACCAAATTGTTAGTTTACTATGGAACATTGTTTAAATTATGATTGAAAATTCCATCTATACGACTAAATAGAAACACATCATGACATGAATTTACTAATACTTAACCTAAATGCATCCGTGGCAGAGGGGAACACAAACAATAACCTTAGGGTCTGCTTGGATTGAGGAAATAAAAATAAGCAGAGTTAAGTGTGGTTAAGTAAAGGGAAGTTGAGTGAGGGAGAGTAGAGTCAATACATATAACCTTGTTTGGTGGATTGGAGGAAGAGTTAAGTGGGATGTGTTTAAAGGTTTTGAGTGAGAGGAGGATGAATAAAAATATAATAGTTACCAAATATCATTTGACATATGTCATAAAACTAAATTTGATTTGAATTTTAGTTAGAACTTGCCAAAATATCTAGGAAGCCATGGAGTAGTATGTTAAAGCAAGAAAAAATGGAGAAACAAGTCGTGATATTTTATAGGACAAATAAGGGTAGCTATGACTTTTTAAACAAAACCCCTCAATTATCCTCGTTAATCCTCTGATTTGGAAGGTTAAAAAAATAGACAAAAAATGGTTAAACAAACCCTCACTTAACCCTCCTCCTAAATTCCCACCCTCAAACCAAGTATGATTTTTTTTACTTCCCCTCACTTAACTTCCCCTCACTTAACTCTCTTAACTCTCAATCCAAGCAGACCCTTAGCGACGACGACTAAATTACAAGGCACAATAATATGAACATAGAAATCAAGAACACAACAAACAAACATACAATATTTAACGTGGTTTCGTCAAGTTTGACCTAGTACATGGGGCAACTGGAAAATAATTATATTGAATCAGCAAAAGAACCATGCAACGATTACACACATAATACCGTAATACAAAATCCTCTCCTTACGAGATCTCCGGCGAGATATCTTATTCTTCCTCTTGAAGACTCCATTAATGGCTTCCAAGAAATCTCTCTTGTAAAATTTCCTCTTTTTTTGTCTAAGCCTAACAAGCCATACGACATAGAGAAGCCCTTATAAAGGCCAATCTGTTGGAGTGGGTGGGGTTCCCAACCTATGTGGAGAAGATCCCGGAGTGCGACGAGCGCCGTCCGATGTCGGAGAAGCTCGGGAGTAGTTGTTGCTGCTGCTGCTGCCCCAAAGGGGGTTCTGGACCAAGTCTGCCGAGTTCGGGCCGAACTCGGTCCCAGGCCGAGTTCTGGCCGAACTCGGTCTGGCCGTTCCAGGGTTTGGCCACCCAGTGCTGGTTGCCCCACACAGAGTTCTGGCCGAACTCTGTGTGTCGGGGGGCTGAAGCGGATTTCTGGATGAGTTTTCATCATTGGATCTAATCCAACGGTCCAGGTTGGTTGCGGGATTAGGGAGATATATTGAGTTTTCTCAACCCTAATTCATAAGCGCAACATAACACAAGTTTGAGAGAGAAGGAGGCAAGAGTGCCATTACAACTTCGGAGAAGAAGACGGAGGATTGAAGGTCGCTGTTCGAAGGAGATCGTGTTCGGGTAATCTCTACTCGTCGTTCTCGCTCTTCGTAGCCTTGTAATCATTGTTCTTGTCTCTGAGTGTTGTGGGGATTCGATTTGGATCGGGAAGAGTTTGTAGAGGGTGTAATTCTTCTATTCCATTAGTGGAGGCTTCTCAGGGTTGGACTCCGATCGTCCCGTGGTTTTTCCCGCAAGGGTTTCCACGTCAAAAATTCTCTGTGTCTGCGTGATTGTTTTTGTGTGGCTATTTTTGGGTTCGTGCGTTGTATTGCTCGGTCCTCTCGCAGGTACTCTCCGGTTTGGGGAAAGGTTTCCGCGTTTCTTTCCCAACAGAGTGGTATCAGAGCATAGGTTTTGTTCTGGCTGATACCAACAGAGTGGTATCAGAGCTTTGGGTTCAAAGGGTGTCAGGAGTTGACAGAGGAACCAGAGAGGAGAGATGGACGCGAAGCCGGTGCGCATGGTGAACCTCAATGGCACAAACTATCATTATTGGCGGAGCAAGATGAAGGATTTGCTATTTGTCAAGAAGCTGCATCTACCTGTGTTTGCAACCGAGAGGCCCAGTGATAAATCCGAGGAGGACTGGAAGTTCGAGCACATACAGGTGTGTGGGTACATACGGCAGTTTGTTGATGAGAACGTGTACAATCACGTTGCCAATATTGAGCACGCGAAGACGTTGTGGGATAAGCTGGAATCCTTGTATGCGAAGAAGACCGGGGTAAACAAGTTGTTCCTGATCCGAACGATGATGGGTCTGCGGTACAAGGATGGGGCGTCTATTTCGGATCATTTGAGTGAGTTCCAGGGCGTGGTTGACCAGCTATCTTCTATGGGAGTCAAGTTCGACGACGAAGTTCAGGGACTGTGGCTGCTGTGTACCTTGCCAGACTCGTGGGAGACCGTACGAGTATCTATGATCGCTTCTGCTCCAGAGGGCGTGGTCAGTCTGGAGTTTGCCAATAGCGGGGTGTTGAATGAAGAGATGCGGAGACGTTCTCAGGGCAATTCATCCACATCCCACCACTCAGAGGCACTTGTTTCAGAGAGCCGCGGAAGGGGCAAAAGCAGGGGTCCAGGTGGTGGCAGAGACAAGAGCAGGGGGAAGTCCAAAGGTCGGTACGAGGACTCAGAGTGTTATCATTGCGGTAAGAAGGGCCATATCAAGCGGAATTGTTTCGCTTGGAAGAGAGAGAAGAAGGGCGACAAGGGGAAGCAAGAAGAGAACACTACAGCGGCGGCCTCGATGCATGGAGGCGATGTGATCGTCGTAGGTGATGAGGTCATTACTAACCTCGCCTGCGATGACAATTCTTGGCTGGTGGACTCAGGGGCTTCAGCACATGTATCTCACAATAGGGCACTGTTTGCCACTTACACGACAGGCGACTGTGGCGTGTTGAAGATGGGCAACGGAGATGTGTCGAAGGCGGTTGCCGTTGGAGATGTGCATTTGAGAACGAAGACGGGTGCGGTTCTTGTTCTCAAGGATGTTCGTCATGTCCCTGATATCCGTTTCAACCTGGTGTCGGTTGGAAGGTTGGATGACGAGGGATTCTTCAGTCTCTTCGGGAATAGTCAGTGGAAGCTTTCCAGAGGTTCGATGGTGATTGCCAGAGGAAGCAAGAAGTCCGGTCTCTACTATATGGAGGGGAGCGCAGAGGGGGCACAGGAGGTGAACGCAGTCAGTGACGCGTCTACCGAGTTGTGGCACAGGCGGCTCGGCCATATCAGCGAGAAGGGGATGAGCTACTTGGTGAACAGGAAAGTGATTCCGGGGCTCAAGTCTACAAAGTTGGAGAAATGCACGCACTGTTTGGCTGGGAAGCAAAATAGGGTGTCTTTCCAGAGTCACCCAAGTTCGAGAAAGCCGGCGTTGCTCGAGTTGATTCACTCGGATGTCTGCGGTCCTATGAAGGTAAAATCCCTTGGTGGTACTTCTTACTTTGTGACTTTTATTGATGACTGTTCCAGGAAGGTTTGGGTCTATGCCTTAAAGACCAAGGATCAGGTGCTGCCTACTTTCAAGGAGTTTCAGGCCTCCGTTGAAAGGGAGACGGGCAAGAAGTTGTTGTGTGTTCGGTCCGACAATGGCGGCGAATACATCGGTCCCTTTGATGCGTATTGCAGAGAGCAAGGGATACGACACCAGAAGACTCCGCCAAAGACACCTCAGCTCAATGGTGTAGCGGAGCGCATGAACAGGACACTGATGGAGAGGGTGCGGTGTTTGCTGTCAGAGGCAAACTTGCCGGGCAGTTATTGGGGTGAGGCTCTTCTCACAGCTGCTTATATTATTAATTTGTCTCCTAGTCCTCCTTTGCAGGGTGATGTGCCTGACAAAGTATGGTACGGCAAGGAGCCGTCATACAGTCACCTGCGGGCGTTTGGTTGTAAAGCCTTCGTGCATGTACCGAAGGACGAGAGGACCAAACTTGAGCCGAAGACGAGGCGATGCGTCTTTGTCGGCTATGGTCGGGATGAGTTTGGCTATAGACTCTACGACCCAGTGGAAGGAAAGCTCAACAGAAGCAGGGACGTGGTGTTCGTCGAGGATCAGACCATGACCAACACTCAGGATTCCGAGACACCTTCTGAGGCTGAGGAATTGCCTGAGTTAGAGTCATTTCGCTTCGAGCAGTTTCCAGAGGACATCGCAGAGGATCCAGTTATGGGGGAGCCGGTACATGGAGTTGCTCCCAACCTTGATCATCAGCCTGCTGATGGTGGTCAGGGTGTCCCTCAGGAGGATGAGCATGCCGGAGAGGTAGTTCCTGAAGGGGAGGAGGCTGTCGGTATACAGCCAGCACCAGTGGCTCCACTGAGAAGGAGCAACAGGGATCGTCGACCATCTACGAGATACTCGCCGGATGAGTATGTGCTATTGACTGACGGGGGAGAGCCCGAAAGTTTCGCAGAGGCTATGGAAGACGAACACAGGCAGGAGTGGATGGTGGCTATGCAGGAGGAGATGAGTTCCTTGCACACCAATTCTACTTATGATCTGGTACGATTGCCAAAGGGCAAGAAGGCTTTGAAGAATCGATAGGTGTTCAGAGTGAAGCAGACGGATGATGCTACTCGCCCTCGATACAAAGCGAGGCTGGTAGTCAAGGGCTACGGTCAGCGAAAAGGCGTGGATTATGATGAAATCTTTTCACCTGTCGTCAAGCATTCGTCTATTCGGGTGGTGCTAGCATTAGCAGCCAGTTTCGACTTGGAGGTCGAGCAGATGGACGTGAAGACGGCGTTCCTCCACGGTGATCTTGAGGAGGAGTTGTACATGGAGCAGCCGGAGGGATTCTGTGAGAAGGGCAAGTCACATTTGGTCTGCCGGTTGAGGAAGAGCTTGTATGGTCTGAAGCAGGCTCCGAGGCAGTGGTACAGAAAGTTCGAGTCGTTTATGGGGGAGCATGGTTATGCACGGACGACGTCGGATCATTGTGCATTTGTGAGGTACTTTGCCGATGATGATTTTATCATCTTATTGCTCTATGTTGATGATATGCTATTAGTGGGTCGGAATGCCACTAGGATAGCGGAGTTGAAGCGCCAACTGGGCGCGGCCTTCTCTATGAAGGATTTGGGCACAGCGAAGACTATTCTTGGGATGGAGATCAGCCGAGAGAGAGAGTCCAAGCTGCTACACTTGTCCCAAAAGAAGTACATTCACCGGGTACTTCAGCGTTTCAGGATGGACGGGTCGAAGAAAGTGAGTTCCCCCCTCGCGGCTCACTTTAAGTTCACTGAGGAGCAGTGTCCATCTACCGAGGACGAAAAGGAAGATATGGAGCGGGTTCCATATGCTTCAGCTGTGGAAAGCCTTATGTATGCCATGGTGTGTACGAGGCCAGATATTGCTCATGCAGTTGGTAAGGTTAGCAGGTATCTTTTGAATCCTGGAAGGGTACACTGGAATGCGGTCAAGTGGATTCTACGATATCTTCAGGGCACTGCTGGTTGGAGACTTTCCTTTGGTGGTGACGAGCCGAAGCTGGTTGGGTATACCGACGCTGATATGGCTGAAGATGTAGACACGAGGCGATCGACTTCAGGCTACGTAATGATGTTTGCGGGAGGAGCAGTGTCGTGGCAGTCGCGGTTGCAGAAGTGTGTTGCCTTGTCGACGACGGAGGCGGAATACATTGCGGCGACGGAGGCTTGCAAGGAGCTGTTGTGGATGAAGAAGCTGTTGCAGGAAATGGGACTGAAGCAAGAGCAGTATACTTTGCTTTGCGACAGTCAGAGTGCTATCCATCTTGTGAAGAATCAGACGTTTCATAGCCGGTCCAAGCACATCGAGACTCGGTATCATTGGATACGGGATGTGGTTGAAAAGAAGGACACGGAGCTTGAGAAGGTGCATACAGATGACAACGGAGCTGATATGTTCACGAAGATTCTACCAAGGGGGAAGTTTGAGTACTGCAGGCAGATCGTCGGGATGACGACGTCCTCCCCATAGTTGTGAAGGGGGAGATTTGTTGGAGTAGGTGGGGTTCCCAACCTATGTGGAGAAGATCCCGGAGTGCGACGAGCGCCGTCCGATGTCGGAGAAGCTCGGGAGTAGTTGTTGCTGCTGCTGCTGCCCCAAAGGGGGTTCTGGACCAAGTCTGCCGAGTTCGGGCCGAACTCGGTCCCAGGCCGAGTTCTGGCCGAACTCGGTCTGGCCGTTCCAGGGTTTGGCCACCCAGTGCTGGTTGCCCCACACAGAGTTCTGGCCGAACTCTGTGTGTCGGGGGGCTGAAGCGAATTTCTGGATGAGTTTTCATCATTGGATCTAATCCAACGGTCCAGGTTGGTTGCGGGATTAGGGAGATATATTGAGTTTTCTCAACCCTAATTCATAAGCGCAACATAACACAAGTTTGAGAGAGAAGGAGGCAAGAGTGCCATTACAACTTCGGAGAAGAAGACGGAGGATTGAAGGTCGCTGTTCGAAGGAGATCGTGTTCGGGTAATCTCTACTCGTCGTTCTCGCTCTTCGTAGCCTTGTAATCATTGTTCTTGTCTCTGAGTGTTGTGGGGATCCGATTTGGATCGGGAGGAGTTTTTAGAGGGTGTAATTCTTCTATTCCATTAGTGGAGGCTTCTCAGGGTTGGACTCCGATCGTCCCGTGGTTTTCCCCGCAAGGGTTTCCACGTCAAAAATTCTCTGTGTCTGCGTGATTGTTTTTGTGTGGCTATTTTTGGGTTCGTGCGTTGTATTGCTCGGTCCTCTCGCAGGTACTCTCCGGTTTGGGAAAGGTTTCCGCGTTTCTTTCCCAACACAATCTAGCCCTAAGCAAGGGACAATCTTGATTTTTGGATGCATTACTTAAAATCTGAACCGCACACAGAAATAACCAACCCCGACCCAACCAATTTAATGGCGGTATATTGCCAGTGTGGATCCTCAAAACTATAGCGCATTTATCAATATACTGACAATATATTATCAGTATTCTGTTTGATACTCTTTGGCGGTAGACAGCCCCAAATTGATGCTTCGACTTCTCTCGGACTTCTCTGATCATTGGATGGCACATGCATCACTCGATAGTTGGACACCATCCATATACAACAACTAATTCTATATTTGCACCTCAAAACTTTTCTAGTCTTTGCAGTCAAATTGATTTGGAAAATTCAGACTAATAACTCGAGTAAATAAAGCTGAGGTTCTCAAGAGAAAGCATGAACTAGAATAAAAGAGTAAACATATACAAGTTAATCTAGCTTACCTGGTCCCTCTCCAGTAACTCAGACCATTTCTTTTTGGAAATGAGTTCATGGGTCCTTTCATATGGTAAGTTGATTCGATAATTCAGATCTCCCAACCAAAATATCCTTCTGCAAAGAAATAAATACTTAAAATGAGTTAATACTTTAAAGTTGGTAGGCAAGTAAGAAAACTAAATATAGGATATTTTCCTGGCGTGGATAGAATTTATTAATTATCGTGGATAAATAAACAAAGTTCACGCTAGATAAGTTCCAAGAGACCATATACATGTTGCTCTATAATTCTATGTTGCACGGACACGGGAATACCTTATGTGCGTGTCCATATTTATGCAACATATGTGACTATCCGAAAAAAGTCCGTATCGTGTATCCTTGTCCTTGTTCGTGCAACGGAGTTTTTCTGAAGAAAAGGTGATTACAATGTTTTAAAAGAGCTCGATTAACAGAGAACTATGACTAAAATGCAGAAAGATGAAATAACCGATGACATAAATCAAAGATGCCTAGTAAAAAATGCACCAAAATAAACTACCATGGCTATGAATTCAAAACAAGTTTACAGGAATATTTACATTATTATTGCAATATTATACAATAACTGGGAGCAAGATCTCTCAAGTGTATAATGGTTCGACTTACTCATGATCATGTATTGTTTGAAGCAGCCCTCTACTCGGCGAAGTACTAAATCGTGTTCTTCGGTGAATTTCGTGCACGCCAATGTTTCTTCGAAGCTCATTCCCGATCTTCTCGCCAGAAGACAAGTGGGTACATATGAAGCAGAACAGAGTTTGATATATGGACATGCTGACTGAGACTGATCCCTGATGAACATATAAATTTCCATGTTAAATTTTGATAATTACTAACGGTACTAAAACCACTAAAACTGATGATATATATATAGAGAGAGAGAGAGTTTTGGTAGTGATTGGTCACAAATAAGACTAATTTAGTCCCGTATAACTGAAGGGTGTCATGATTCGATTTCATTTTCGCACAAGGAAAATATATTAAAAAGGAGGTTGTACGAACCACGGAGGAGTTTAATGAATAATCCTCCACGAAGACGCAATCAATTGGGAGGAAAAGAAATCCATATGGTTGGATTCAAGATGGTGGTAGGGTTTGGGTAAGAAACGCGGAAACCTTTTCCCAAACTAGAGAGTACCTGCGAGAGAACCGAGCAATACAACGCACGAACCAAAACACCAAAACAAACCACGCAGACATAGAGAATTTTTGACGTGGAAAACCCTTGCGGAAAAAAAACCACGGGACGATCGGAGTCAAACCCTGAGAAGCCTTCACTAATGAAATAAAGGAGTACACCCTCTACAAACTTCTCCCGATCCAAATCGGATTCCCACAACACTTAGGAGCAAGAATAATGATTACAAAGCTACAAAGAACAAGGACGACGAGTAGATATTACCCGAACACGATCCTCCTTCGAAAACGGCCTTCAATCCTCCTTTTTCTCTCCCAAAGTTGCAATGGCACTCTTGCCTCTTTTCTCTCTCTTGTTCTTCAATGTTGTGTTATGATTAGGGTTAGGAATAACCATGTATAAACCCCCTAATCCGCAGCAAAACTTGGACCGTAGGATACGATCCAACGGTGATTAAATTACCCTGAAAAATGCTTCAGCCCCGACACACAGAGTTCGGCCAGAACTCTGTCCTGGCACAGAGTTCGGCCAGAAATCTGTGTTCTGCTTCCAGCAAGGTTCTGGAACAGGGAGGCAGAGATCGGCCAGAACTCTCCCCTGGGGCAGAGATCGGCCAGAACTCTCCCCTGGGGCAGAGTTCGGTGCCCCCTCTCTCTCCAGCAGCTCCCGAGGTTCTCCGTCTTCTCCGACTGGCCTCGTCACCTCCCCGAGCTTCTCTGACACATAGACGTCGCTCGTCGCACTCCGGAATCTTCTCCATAGGTTGGGAACCCCACCCACTCCAACAGGAATGAGGGTTGCTAGTTAACGCACGAAATAAAGAATAAAATAAAGGATTAAGTAAATCAAATTGAAAATACTTGGAGACTCATGAGACATGCATGGTTCTTTGAGAGAAGATCCTATTCTAGATTAGGGTACGATCAGGGAAACGATTCTAATCATCCTCAAGTTTCAAATGATAAGAAGGTCATGACAATAGATCTATGGTCGAGGTAAAGGACAAGTAACTCAAGACGAGAATGTAATTACACGACTTGGTCGATGACTAACTGCACTTGTGTATATACAACTATCATGGCCATAGGTGATATGACAACTAAAGTGAACATAACAACAAAGATTGGAGGGAACCTGACCTTGTTGCCAATGTAGCCCATGATACCTACACCTACTGTTGAAACCTTCAGGTTCTGAACATACTTCCTCAGCGGCCGACGGACCCAAATTGTTAGGTAAATTCCCACCATTTGCTTGCTCACTATCTTCACATAACCGGACCTCCTCCTCTTGTAGGCAACAGCATAGCCGATCCCCACGGAGTCTCTGAAATCTCCGTTGCCCGTCTTGAACGAACGGCACGACCGAAACGATTTCGACGACCTCATCAAAGAACTTGAATTGTCGACGGTACACTTGGCCAACAGATCCAGCGACTGCTCCGGCCAGGCCAACCCGATCCTCGCCGAGCCGCTGAGCCTCTTCGTCAGCTTCTTCTGTCCGGTAATCTCCGTTTCGAGCATCTCGTGGTCCACCGGAATGAACCGCTCGTACCTCTGTAGCCTCTTCATGGCCAAGCACTTCAGCGGGTCAAGGTCTTTCTTGATGCCAGCTCCGTCGCTGACGTCGCAGGTGTAGTCGAACGAGCTCTCCGCGACGTGAAGGACTTCGTCGTCGTCATCGTCGTCGTCGTCGGTGCCGGTGTCGGTGTCGGTGTCCGACAGGAGCTCCTCCGCGGCGCCGGAAGGGTCGTCGGGAGGCTTGAACCTCGACGGAGAAGAAGGGTCGCTGTAGCACTTGTAGTTTGGTTTTGCCGGCTGAACTCTGCTGAGTGTCTCACGAATGAGACATTCCCATCTCGGCACCGGGCGGCTGTCGTCGGCCCCGAAGATGTTCCCGGCGTTTAATGGCACGATCTCCTGAAGACTGCAAAGGTGGCAACGGTTTTTTTTAGTGTCAGAAAATCCATATAGAATGTGCAAAAATAGCTACAAAGAAGTGTAAACTAACTAACTAATATACAAATCATAGATGCATATAAAACGATTTTCGAATTTATTGTTATTTTGGAGATGAGCTTGAGAATGAAATAGTTATATGTTGTGTCCATAGATAAAAGTATTTAAGGATGAACTTTTTTTTTTTTCATCTGCATTAGTTTACTTGTGTTTAAGATGAAGTCATAGCATATCTCTACTAATATAATTTGGCTTGGAAACCGCCAAAAATCGTACCGTCTAGACTGTTTGTAAATACTCTATTAATTATTTTTAAAATAATTAACTAATTATTTGACTACATAATATGATTTACCTATAACTAAACAATTCTAACTCAAGTAGTGGTTAAGGTGGCCTAGGTTCAATTCTTTAGTATTTATATTAAAAAAATCAATAATTTTTTTTACACACGTGCATTGCACGTGTCCGTTACTAGTATTGATAAAGTCCTTTAAAGTGACCAAAAAAATAAACATTAACATTTTAAAGTGCACTATATAGTTATAAAAAAAATAAACAATATTTATATTTTAAAGTGCTAACACTATATAATGTTTAACACTTTAAAGTAATAACACCATATGGTTATTAAAAAAAACCTTAATACACAAATCATAGATGCATATTATTGCTAAAATATGATTTTGTTTCCTTTTTTTATTTTTCTACATACACAATATTTTTGTCATAAAAGTACGAGAGAATACCCAAGCACATAAATATCAGCAGGGTGCTCCACATCAATCCACTTTTCTATGTTTAGATCGTCCGGTGGAAGTTTTCCTCCAACGTTCCATGTCCCTACACAGATCCTGCAGGAGACTAGATATTTATGTTCATTTTTGACGGTCCTAAGTACAACAAGAACGGTTAAATTTTTTGGAGTTATTTAGTATTAGAGTTTCACATAATAGTGGATATTAGGATTTGGGTCTCGAAATTGTCCGATGTTAGGATTTGGGTTCGAAATCACTGTTCATGTCGGCTAATGAACATTGATTTTGAAACCTAAACACTAACGTTGGACAATTTTAAGGTCCAAATCCTAATATCCACTACTGTTTGAAACCCAAATACTAAATAACCCAAAAATTTATTGTCCTGACTATGAGAATAATTGCATAAAATGATTAAAGCCACGAACACGTCCTATAGTGCCTTTAGAATAAGATGTTGTGACTGTTATGGTTGTAAGTTAGGACAGTTGCATATGGCCAAAACAAGTAATTAATTAGAAAAGTCGGACATGCCTGAGTTCTTTAGTATCTATATATTGTGCACGGAAAGTCTCTGAATTGCTTCTTCGTAGCCTGTAAGGAATACTCTCAACTTGGTTATCTACATGAGAAAAAGTCCTGGGGTTACTTGACATTTTAGAAATTGCTCAAGAAAAAATTCCATGCACACTTGACAATATCATAACCTGCAATAGAGAAACATGGGATTTGCAACATTAAGTAATGTTGACATCTGCTGAAATAAATGTAACTGGAACTTGCTAATGTTCGAGAGAAGATGGCGTTCAACGGAACTGAACGCAATATCAGGATTTAGGCTTCTGAACCCAGGGCCAGCCCAGCGGGTTGAATTGTCCTACTTGGAGCTAAATTTAGTTGTCCCTCGACCCTTGACTCCAAAAAATGAAAAAAAAAGTACAAGCTGAAAGCTGAAAGCTATAAATGTAATATTTTTTGATAAACGCTAAGAAGCTAGTTGTCTCCGATTTTGACGACAGTGTGGAGCTCGGATTTCGAGTTGCTTTCCTTACTCCTGACATACGTCTCGAGGTCTTTCTTGTGGAATCTCAAAATATGGACATGGGGAATTGCCAACTGACAATGAAGAGTTGGGGTGAACCGCAAAGGCTTGGCGGAGAGCTGGAAAATGAGGGGTCTATGAGGGAAGGGGGGTTGCCCAAGTCCGATGGCTTGTTTGGCTTACCCAGGACCGACCCTGTCTGAACCCTACATTTTTCGAAAGGAAATGCTATTTTATTCAGTTAATGAATATCAACGATTGGAACATAATTTCTGCAACTAAATGTGCTGCAAGTACTAAAATCTCTCTTATAAAAGTTGATAGAAATAACGCGACATTGACTGTAAACAGGGGCGGATCCAGGCATCCAGCCCACCCAAAAAAAAGTTTACTTTTTTTTTCATATATAATTTTTTTTGATTTTTTTATGTGGATTAGCCCATCTAGTCCACCCTAATCCATACTAGCACATCCTAGTTATAATTTTTGGATCCGCCTCTGACTATAAAGCTACATATATAATCTCACTTTATAACTAACCTAGCATGCATGTATCTTTGTTGGATTATACATGGCAAATAATATATTTGGTACAAAATAGCACTGTAGCGGTCGAGTATATTTCCCTCCTAAGTCGTAGTGGATGACAAATATAAGGGGTGATCATATATAAGATTTAGTCACACATAAGATAGAAAGTAGAGAGCATAATGTGTAGATAATTTGTATTGGTCCACATCCTACATGATAATTTTCTTTTAAGGCATATACGTCGTCTAATATCATCCCATGATTCAACTCTGGTTGGGGTCACATCACATTTCTTACAAGTGGTATCAGATCCCAAAATTACTAGGGACTAGATTGGACGGTTTAGTTGATTCGAAACGGATTGTATGATACAAGTTGACATTTTAAGGTGGAGTCTCCATAAGGTGGTCCTAGGTTGGAGGGTTATACGATTCACTTCTAAGACGGAGCATCTCCATAAGGTAATCCTAAAGATGGTCCCCATTGTTGGAGGGACTATATGGTACAAGTTATGACTGAAGGTTGTAGGGATTATACTGATTCGCTCCTAAGTTGGTTCGAGCCAGATTGTGTTGAACGTTCATAAAAGGTATAATCAGATACAAGTTGACTCCGAAGTTGGAATGTATCCATAGGGTGGTCCTAAAGATTGGAGGGATTATACGAATTCGCCCATAAGGTGGAGCATTTCCATAAGGTGATCTGATCCCATGACTAAAGGTTGGAGGAATTATACATTCAAAGGTGGGTCTAGCCTATGAGCCCAAGGTGGAGCAAGACGTAGGACTGAAGGTTGGAGGGATTATACGGGCTCAGTCCTAAGGTGGAGCATCTCCGTAAGATGGTATATATGAGCCCATGAAAGGTTGG
>JANAVB010014999.1:4282407-4327407 GCA_029216955.1 Iris pallida | reverse complement strand
AAAACGATACTCTTTATTGATAATTTGCAACCAAATTTATGACGACTCTTACGCCAAAAGAACAACTTGACTTACAAACAATGAATAATTTTACAATAATGATGACACATGACTTACAACTCCTGAAACTAATACAATCAACTGTTTCATACATTATGTCATGTATAAATAAAAGTTAATATATTCTTAAAAAAACAACTTCAAGTTGCCAAACCAGATTCAAACGTCTCAGAACATCCAAGCGACTCCCATTGGGGAAAGCACTAGTGGGTTGTTTCAATCCGACTCACCTAAACCAACATAGTAATCATAAGAACATGTAAATTTATTATGTGGTCCTTTTATTTTCTTTATTTAGGCCATACCGTTGATGAGAGCCTGGCACATGCTTCTCGAAACCATTCTGGACCTCGATCCCGTCTATCCCGAATCTTTTGTATTCCGCCTTCGATCCCTCCCTCAGTGCTAAAGTTGGTTCTCAATTTAGACATTTGTGACAAACATATTTCCCAGGATACTGGGTAGGAAAAATACAAATGGTCGATTGTTTCCGTTTCAGCTGCACATAATGGACATGTCAAGTCGTTGAGTGGCACTCCAAATCTCTGAAGCCTATCCTTCGTGAGCAGTCTTCGAAGCAATAGTTTGTACATACTCAATTGCATCTTGCACGAAATGCCCTTCATCCAAACCACGTCTGCAAACGGCACTGTCTGAGTGTGGTCGGATGATGTCGTACACTGCTCCGATGTCGAACTTGGTTGTTAGAGAATCCGTCCACGCCCAATAGTCATTGCTTGGTCGCCCGGTCTATCGAAATCTTCCTAATCGTTGGTGCCAGCATCCGCGCCCAGCGATGTAGCTCCGGTTTCCACATGCCATTGACGAGTATGCTGCTTACTCGTGTCACGCTCCGCTCCCGTAGGAGTGATCGTCCTCGCTAAGGCATGATGTCGCACGAGCCTAGGTTGCGCTCGTGCAAGGCGGGTTCCATAACGGCCAATTTCAGCGGCTGTGACGGGGTCGTCGCACAGAAGTCCCAAGCAGAGACATTGAATAATAGCAGCAGAATTTGAAGCAAAACACAAGTCATTGCAAAACACTATTTTATTGATATTGAAACAAAGGTTACAATGGGGCGCAAGGCCAAGATTACAAGTCACTCAAGCTCACTCTTCTCACAGTACAAGCACTCAGCTCTCTCTCATCTCTCAATACATGTCTTGAGCCAGCGAATGCTTTGGAAGGCGACGTCCATACATTATGTCCCGTATAAGTCTTGACTCCATGCGGCCGTACGCTTCGAATTGCCAAGGAACTCCGTGCGTCGACGCATCCAAGCGAGCTCCGCGCCACGAGCTTCTACCTGTGCCTGCACATGTAAACTATGTGGGTGTCAATACTCAACTGTACTAGTGGAATGAGCTCCTCGCCCACCCATACAAAACCAATACGTTTGATTTACTTCGTGCAACATAGTCCCTTCTTATCAATTGTCTTTCTGGTCTTATCTTAGGATCAATTTTATGACCGACACCTTGGCCTATTTTGTGTCTCTAGACCATTCCGTGCTTGCAACAACAACGTCGACTCAACAACATTAACCTATCAAGTCGTGCTTGCCTTTCGGCCAAAATCAGAGACGCAACTACGCGATGAGGCTCCATTTCCATGTGATCGTGCTAGGAATCCATCGTGCCGTACCTCGCAATTCAGAGTGACTAAACCATATCGCCGCCTCGCGGCCCTTTCTACTTCAATCACCAACTGACCCAATCAGGCTTGTGGACTAAATGTCACTCGACCGACTTTGCCTTGCGGCATCTCCTGACTTAAACTCAAGATAACTCAATCATAACTATACAATTTATATGCCGACAACATAAGACTCGATGCCACATCTCGTGCCGAAGCACGTCGCCTACGTTGCAACCAAATCTTAGGCCCAACATTGTGTTCTAACTGTACACATACAATCAACTCGACTCTTTGATATAGTGCACTCAATACTCGACTCAATCTAAAGGCACACTCGCGGATTGCCGCCCATGTCGACTCATCTATATGAGGTCACTAGCATGACAAGCTATCTTGGACACATAGCTGGTATAGGATGGACCGGTCATCGCAAGTAGCTAGCCCCAATGAGCGTCCATCGAATACTTGCCTTTCGGCTCAGCTATCCCGCTCACATTCATCTTCGGTTTCCTCCTAGGCCGGAACGGTCCCGTGGCCCTGGGTTGTCGTCCGAGGAAACAAATCCCTCTTGCCGTGCTCTGATACCATTATGTCATGCCCCGATTCTGTCAAATCGATAGTCGTCCCCCGGACGTGATGCCGTGTGAACCTAATTTGCAATTACACAAGGCATAGTCATAAGGTAATCCGAGACACGAGATCTAAGAGAATACGCAGACAAATTGAATCACACAATAAGTAAAGGAAACTTGATCTTTATTGATAATGAACATCTTTTGCAGACTCCGGTACAAGACTCATTGTCGTACGGGCTACAACATGACTCGATTACAAAAGAGTGCCGATGAGATAGCCGTTCCATACATTGCACACATCCCTCAATATACAACAAAGTACTTCAGTGACCTGGATGGAAGGGACGCTGAGTCATCTTCTTTGGACTATCGAGAGCCTTCTAAAGTAGAGTCGCGGGAAAAGTCTTCGACGCACGGCCGAAACTTCAAAATCACGAATGGCGCCGAGCTAGCTGGCGCGTCCTTCCTAGTTCGCGGGACCTGCAAAGAGCGAGGATCAGTACTATCACATGTACTGGCGAATGGCTAATTAAATCCAAGCTCTGCATTTGATTCAAAAAGTTTTTATAAACATGTTAGCTAGCTATTTACGTGATCTTTCTAACCATCCTGATCAATTGCATGTTAACATGTTTCGAGGCAAGCATATGAAATGGTAAGAACATTAAACAACTATCATTTTTATCCCGTGTCACGTGCATTTGTTAAGCCGTGAAAGGGTATAAAGGCCACTGGCAATGTCAAGCCATCGCGGACTATAGCTGGGTTAGACGGCGACCCTTTCGTGGCGGGTAGCGAGCCCTGTGCGAAAGTTCCCGAATAACCCACGCCGATGAAGGGCTGGCGCTTGCTATTCTCGTTTCTCCCGGGCCGAATCGGTCCCTTGGCCTAGGCAACCGTTCGAGAAAATTATACCTTGTCGACAAGTTATCCAATGACCATTTTGCTTACTTAGCCGTATCATTGCGATAAACGTTAATCGATTCATTCATTACTTTGCATAGGGTAAGTAGATTTGCATAAGGAACATGTTTTCTATTTCCAATACCAGCAGTTTGATAACAAGTGTTTCGTGAAGAATCGTGCTGCGATTTCTTTGATTCTACACTATTATGACAAGCATTCATTTTACTTCACATATTGAGTTTTGAAGTAGAGGGACGAGGCGAAGGAGGTCAGCCACTCGCCTTAGTCTTACTTCAAGTGAGCGACCGGTTGGCTGCACTGACGTTGCCTACGCGATCACCTGCAATCGCATAAGCAACTGATTAGAACACTGTGTAATTCAAGGAATTTCGATATGAATGCAAAGCTCGAAAATGCAAGTCACAAAAACTCATTCGGAAAACATTCACGAAAAATGCATTCACGAAAACCAAAGCCAAAGCCAAAGCCAAATCAAGTGCGGCATGAAAATCAGAGAAACGGGAGGTCTCTCCCAACTCAGCCGCAGAGCCAATCCTCGAGGCGCAAACCGCTGAATATGAAACTTGGTTCCGAAGAAGCCATTCCATAATGTGGAATGGATCTTAATTCAACCGTTCCCGTTCGATCGACTCGGCCGATTTCGACCTATCGGTCCCGACCGAATCGATAGCGACAGTGTTCCTTTCTCGCGCACCCCGTGGACGGAAACGGAGCACGATGTCGGGACGGGGCACTACACCATAACCAACTAATAAAAAGTTTCGTCCTCGAAACTTAAGGATAGAACCTACCTCTACGAGAACAATGAAAGAAATTTCTCCTTCATTTTCGATTCAAGCTCCCACGTCGACTCTTCGACCGAATGGTTCCTCCAGAGGACGCGGACGAGAGGAATCGCTCGATTTCGCAGCAGCTTATCCTTGCGTTCTAAGATTTGAACTAGCTCTTCAACGTAGGATAAGTCGGACTTTAGCTCCAGCTTGCCAAAATCTACCACGTGGCTCGGGTTGTGCACGTACTTCCGCGGTTGAGAGACGTAGAAGATATTGTGTACACCTTCAAGCGCCGGCGGTAGGGCAATTTTATAGGCCACTGGGGCGACCCACTCGAGTATTTCGAACGGCCCAACGAATCTCGAACTCAATTTTCCTTTCGCGCCGAACCGAGTAACTCCCCGCATGGGCGACACTTTGAGAAATACGTGATCGCCTTCTTGAAACTCGAGAGGTCGATGATGAATGTTCGCATAGCTTTTCTGACGACTCTGCGCAGTCTTTAATCTTTCCCGAATGAGTCAAACTTTTTGCACAGTCTGTTCCACCAGTTCCGGGCTGAGAATCTGCCGCTCTCCGACTTCGTCCCAGCAAATGGGTGATCGGCACTTTCGTTCGTACAAGGCTTCATACGGTGCCATTTGAATACTAGATTGATAGCTATTGTTGTATGCAAATTCGGCCAGAGGTAGATGATTGTCCCAGCTTGATTTGAAGTCATTTGCGCAGAGTCGTAGCATGTCTTCGAGAATCTGATTGACGCGCTCCGTTTGGCCGTCGATTTGAGGATGGTAAGCTGAGCTGAACTGCAACTTGGTACCCAGCGCTGGCTGAAGGCTACTCCAGAATCGCGACATAAACCGTGAATCCCGATCGGAGACGATGGATACTGAAACTCCGTGCAGCCGTACTATCTCATCAAGATATATGTCACTACCACTTTTCTAGCTTGAGGGTATTTTGATCATTTTGGTCATTTTTAAAATTTTGAGAATTATTTGAAATTATTATTTATTATTTAGATTTATTGGAATTAATGTGATTTTTAGAGATTTTTAGTATAATTGATTTTGGTGTTTTGGTTGACTTTGACTTATGTTGACTTTGGAGACTAACCTAGTGGCTAACCTAGGTCATGACTATGTGATTAGGATATGGAAACCTAGGTTGACTTAAGTTAGTGATAATTAACCCATTAGAATTTATTTTGGGAAATAGGATTTGAATTGTTTAAGGAATGGCTTGTGATTTCACAAGTCATGACTTGTGACTTAAGTCTTAATAGCCCATAGGCCAACACCATGAACCAACCCTAACCCTAATCAGCCCATGGCAGCCACCATTAATCCTTTCCCCCTATTTAATCCCCTCCTAGAAATTAGGGCTAGCCTCCTTAGGAATTATTTGCTATTTTGGAAGAGGTGAGTCTCCATCTTTCCTAATCCCTAGAAAATCTATTTTAATTCATTTTTCTTCCAAACTAATTGCATTAGGACCTAATTTTACTGTTCTTTCTGTTGGTGTTGAGTATTTTCAGGAAGGACACAATTTGAGAAAGTTTGGTGGCTTGAGGAACCATCTCCATTGAGTTTTTTTGAGCTTTGCAACAACCATAGGTATATTTCAATTCCTTTCATGAATTCCTGGTTTTATTGCATTACTAGGATGCCCTAGCCCTAACCTAACAGTAGGATAGGCTAACCCTAGATTTTGAGCCCATTTCGTGTCCATATCGGACACGTATCAACATGTAAAGGAACGTGTTCGACGAAATGCCTCAAAGGGCATTTCGACCTAATTTCGGGATTGTGTTTGAATAGAAAGCTAGGTCTTCACCTCGCTTATGGATTTTTTGTGCATTGAGCACGTTATTGTGTCGCGTCGTGTCGCCACAGATGCGCGGACACGCGGTCGTGCACACGCGTGCGCGGGTAGCTGGCATGCCCTGCGGCTCGGGTGGCATTGCTCTGTGCACACGCCACTTGGACACCTAAAATTTGACACACGAGTCGTGTCCATGACTGACACGAGGCTCCTCGAGTTTCCCGAGTCCTCGTGTCGTGTCGGACACATATTTGCGTGTGCACGTGTTGTACACTGTGCGGTTCAGTGTGCAGTGTTGTGTTCTTGTGTTAATTCGATTCTAATGCTTCTAATTATGTTTTTAATTGTTAAACTAATCCTAAATATGATGTATGAGATATGTGAGATTAGATTTAAATGTTAGTTTAGGTGTTTGATGTGGGATTGGATTCGAACTTGGTAATTTTGCATAGTGACTGATTTTTCCTGATACACTGTTATTTCAGCATTTCCCCAAACTTTTTAATCCCAGATTTCTTATGTTTCTTCACTGTCTAAATAGACCCACATGATTTCTAGTTATGTTAACACAGTTTTTACATTCGTATTTGGTTTTTGGATGTGTTAATTAGGATTGGACATGTGAATTGGTTTTGATTTGGGCAATGACATGTTAATTTGATATTGTTTCCTTTCTCTTTAAAAACTGAGATTTGTACCTTTCATTATACTGTAAATGAATGTTAGAGTTGGTTTCATGTCTTTTCTTTAAACTAATTTTGATTTCCTCTTCCTGAGTATGGGAATTGGTCCTATGTGGGTTCATTGAATTCGAACATAGAACTGAGAATGGGGAAGGGGTTACTGTTCTGGAAACCAGAACTGGAATTCCTATTACTGAGATGGGCTTCAGTCCTTCATGGACTAATTCTCCTTCATTTTCGAATAACAATCTGAGATTACTTCCTTAGCTGAGTTGTATGGACTGTGGTAAACTGATTTTGGGTTTCATTTGAACTGAGATTTGGGAATGAGATATTAGTCATTGGGTTTGGTTTTTCGAATTGGCTGATAACCTGAGATTTCCAGTTTTTTTCCTATTTATGAAATGATAACTGATTGTGATTCATGTTAATGCAAAACCTGAGTTTTCCCTTTTCGAAATCTTCTGAACTGAGATATGGGTTAACTCATGTTTGCCTTTTGTTCACTGTTAATGCAATGCTTCTATTTCTCTTCTTTGTTTCCTTGCACACACTAATGTGTTTCACCCTCATGTATAACACACACACACACACACACACACTAATGTTTCAGAGTCACACACCACACACACAAGCTCTCATGAATGTTTCCCTAACACATACTTTCCTGTACACCATACACTATTCCAGAGTTCCTTTTTCACTAATTTTTCCTGCTACACCTATGCATTGGTTCACTGATTTTCAGCTAGGTATACTCACTGTTTCTCAGATTTCTGAATACACACACACCCATGTAACACTCACCCCACTGTTTTGCCTCACTTCACTGTCACCCACACACACATACACTTGAACATTTTGAGTTCCCCTCTCTCTATACATATGTATATATATATATATATATATATATATATATATATATATATATATATATATGTATTGAGGGGTATATATATATGTATCCTATATAATATATCATGTGTTGTACTTTATATATATTAGATATATATAGGTATGTGTGACATGTATATAGATAGCCTATAGCTAATGTATGTTCTATATTATAATATAGCTATATCTATATGTGTAATATATATTATATATATATTGACATGTATTGTGTGGGTATAGTATGGTTCATAGGCATGGTATAGCCTATGGCCTAGGCTCTTAGCCTATGGGTGTATTGTTAGACCTAGTATGGAGTCTAGAATAGACTGTTTAGCCTTGTTCGAACCTAGAATGGCTTGTTAGACCTAGAATAGACTAGTTAGACTAGTTTGACTTAGGTTTGACTTGGTTGACCTAGTTTGACTTCTAGGATTGACCATAGTTGACCAAGAGTTGACTTTGGTCTAGATTGACCTAAATTCATGTAGTATGCATCGTAGTGCATCTTATTACTATTCTGGACTTGATGTGACTTGTACCGTTCTAAATAGGAGCCAGACACCACTCCTCGGACAGTACATTCATCTTGGATATTCAGTTAGCAGGCGAGTACATTCTCTGATCTTTTCATACTTATCTGGACTATATTCTTGCTCTAGATTACTTTACATGATGCTGATACGTATTTTCACGGATTAGTACTATATGGATCCCTTCCTGAGATGTTATCCCTCTACGGGTGCATCGGGTATTTCATGTTCATGTACTTTATCATGTGCATCAGGTACTCCTTGTACTCGTACTAGTTCATGTTATTACATGTTCTCATGTGCTTTATCACGTGCCTCATGTACTACTCATTACATGAGTTCACGTATCTTAGTTGTATTCATGTGCTTATAACGTAACTTGAATGGATCCTTGTGTATTGATTGGGGCGGGGTGAGTAGAATTGGTTATGTGAACACTATCCCTAGTAGCTGTATAAATGTGCCTCCTTATTTGTATTCATGTGCCCCTAAGCCGTTTACATAACCATATTGTACTCTAAATCACGTAGTCACTTATAGTCTCTACTATCATGTATTTACTTTCAGTTACAAAATATCTCCTGTTTACTTGTACTTCCATTCAGCACTTCCTGTATTTTACTCTATTGCATTATTTATACTCCTAACCTGCTATGAACTGTTTGAGAGATATGTGCTCGTTTCCGTCCTGACTAGACCTGTTGAAAATTTTACAGAGGACGAGGAGGAGGCCTGCTTAGACACTTATTATGGGACAGCCTTAGAGGACACTTGCGATCCGGACTTCCAGTCGGATCCCTTAGCAGTAGAGACAGTTGCTCCATAGTTAGTTTATCTTATTTTATAGCATTGGATTGAGTTGTATATACATTTGGGTTCTGTATTATGTCTAGATGTTGTGGAGATCATAGACACTTAGCTCTCTCTCTTTATCTGTATTTCTTATGGATTTGGATCTTGCATCTTATTATCTATCTATCTTCCTTTCATGTTCTACCTTAGCTGTGATTGAGTTATATTCTGTTATGTCATCCCCATTCGGGAAGTATAACTGTTTTACCTTCAACTGTTAGATGTTGTGACCTAGGACAGCGTTCTACCGTCGACACTGCGGCATAGGCTGGACGTACCCACGTCTCGTGCCCTTATTCTAGGGTGCGGGTCGTGACAATATATCTGCGTCAGGCGATCAACGCTCCAAGTAACTTTGATGGCAATGAAGTGCGCTGACTTGGTTAATCGATCGACGATGACCCAGATGGCATCATTTTCCCGCAGCGTCTTCGGCAGACCAACAATAAAATCCATGTACACGTGCTGCCACTTCCATTCCGGAATCGCCAGATTCTGCATCTCTCTGCCCGGTCTCTGGTGCTCAGCTTTCACCTGCTGACAGGTCATGCATTGCGACACAAAAAGTGCCACATCTCTTTTCATTCCGTGCCACCAGAAGTTCGTACGGAGATCCTTGTACATCTTCGTGCTACCGGGATGCAAGGTATATTTTGCATAGTGCGCCTCCGACAATATCTTCTTTCTAAGTTCTGAATCGTCCGGAACGCATAGCCTACCCTTCAATCGAAGCATGCCGGTTTCGTCTTCCGCAAAGTCGGTCATCCTACCCGTCGAGATTAGCTCTCACATCTTCTTTAGGTACGGATCGTCCTTCTGAGCGATCTTGATCTTTTCTTGTAGGCTCGGCTCTAACTGCAACTTTGCCAACTGTACATGCCTGAATCGGACTCGGAGTTCGATGTCCATCTCTTTTAGGTCACGTAGCAGTCTGCGGTCGATGGATAGCGAGGCGATATACTTCTGACTCAGAGCGTCCGCCACAAGATTTCCCTTTCCCGACGTATAGTCGATAGTCAAGTCGTAATCCTTGATCAGTTCAAGCCAACGCCTTTGCCGCAAGTTCAGTTCCCTCTGCGTGAATAGATACTTGAGGCTCTTGTGATCGGTATAGATCATACAGCCACGCTGTAAAGATAGTGACGCCACAATTTCAATGCGAACACAATCGCCGCTAACTCCAGGTCATGAGTAGGGTAGTTCTTCTCGTGCAGCTTTAGCTGTCAGAAAGCAAAAGATATCACCTTGTTCTCCTGTATCAGCACACACCCCAAGCCATGACCGGACGCGTCGTTGAATATCTGGAAATCCTCAGTCCCTTCTGGAAGTACGAGTATCGGGGCCGAGACGAGTCGTTGCTTTAATTCTTGGAATGAAGCTTCACAATCGTCTGACCATTCAAATGCGACTCCTTTCTGGGTGAGGCGAGTCAGAGGCGACGCGATCTTCGCGAAGTCTTTCACGAAGCATGGGTAGTATCCCGCTAAGCCAAGAAAACTTCGAATCTCGCTGACGGACGATGGCCGCTTCCAATCGACAACGACTTCAACTTTCTTTGGGTCGACCGCAATACCTTCTGCTGAAATGATGTGTCAGAGGAATGCGACGCTACTCAGCCAAAATTCACATTTGCTTCACTTCGCATACAACTGATTTTCTCGAAGGGTCTGAAGCACGGTCCGTAGATGCTCAGTGTGTTGCTGCTTACTCTTTGAGTAGACGAGTATGTCGTCGATAAAGACTACTACGAACTTGTCGAGGAATGGTCGGAACACCCGATTCATCAAATCCATGAAGGCAGCAGGGGCGTTCGTTAGGCCAAACGGCATTACCAGGAACTCGTAATGGCCGTATCGAGTGCGAAAGGCAGACTTCGGCACATCGTCCGGCTTGATCTTGAGTTGATGGTAACCCGAACGCAGATTAATTTTAGAGAACACCATGGCTCCTTGCAGCTGATCGAACAGATCGTCTATACAAGACAGGAGATATTTGTTCCGGACGGTGGCTTTATTCAGCTCGCGATAGTCGATACAAAGATGCAAAGAGCCATCCTTTTTCTTGACGAACAGCACGGGCGCTCCCCATGGCGAGATGCTGGGTCGAATGAATCCTTTGTCGAGCAACTCTTGCAATTGTACTTTGAGTTCTTTAAGCTCTGCAGGGGCCATTCTGTACGGGGCTTTCGAGATCGGTCGAGTATCGGGGAATGTATCGATAGTGAACTCAATCTCTCGATCGGACGGCATGTCGGACAGCTCGTCCGGGAACACATCCGGAAATTCTGCCACAACGTCGGTCTGACCTGCGTTTGCACCATCCTGTCGCATGTCTCGAACGGAAGCTAGATAGCCTTCTCACCCGGAATGCAGCATCCGTCGAGCAGATATTGCGGAGATCACCATGCAGGTCGGCGACGCCTCACCACACGAGTAGCAAAATTCAGGTACTCCAGGTATGCGAAATGTGACCCTCTTTTTAGCGCAGTCTATGGTTGCGTTGTACGGACCGAGCCAATCCATCCCCAGAATGATGTCGTAGTCCTTAATATCTAGAACTATCACATCGAGACTGATCTTTTGACCACCTATACAGATGATTCCGTCTCCGCAGACAAAATTTGCAAGCAGTGGCATGCCTGACGGTACGTTAACAGTGAGATCGATGCCCAGCGGTGTCAGGGAAAATTTGTGCTCGGCGACAAAGTCCGCCGATATAAAACTATGCGTGGCACCTGAATCAAACAATACACGAGCAGGTTTATTATTGAATTACAGTATACCTGTCACGACTGTATCATATGCGAACGCTTCGTCTCGATTCATGGCATAGACGCGGCCCTGAGCATTGGGGCGACGGTCCTGGCCATTCTGTTGTGCAGTTGATGGAGCCCGAGGTGCTTGGCCTCGGTTCTGATGGTGTTATTGGGGGCGTTGGTTCGGCCTAGCTTCCGGGCAGTTCTTTGTGTCGTGTTTTGTTTTGCCGCACACGAAACATGCTCCGTTCTTCAATCGGCACTCGATGGCCATGTCCCGTCCTTGTGACAGAACTCGCAGACTAATCGATCCTTCGTCTGGTTGCCGCCTCCGTTGTCGTGGTTTTGACGCTTGTAGAGAAGGACGTATGCGACACGCGGTGGCGATTAGTCAGGCAACGACGTATGCGAGCATCCTCAAAATTGCTCAGGCTGTAGAGAAGGAGGCAGACCCAAGACTGAAGAGGGACCGGGACACGGGCAGCAGCAGTTTTTAGGCACCAGCGAAGAGTGTCCAGACTCAGATCCAGGCGAGGCCGCAGCAGCAGCAGCATCACCTTCTGGCCAGAGCTCCTGCACATCAGCATCAGAGACAGCATCTGGCGACTAGTTGTGCCTTTTGTCATCGCCCTAGACACCATATCGACGAGTGCCGCAAGAGGCTGGGACTTTGCCTCTTTTGCGGATCAGATGCACATCAGATGAGGGACTGTGCTCAGGCTATAGCTAGACTAGCAGGAGGACCCCGAGGAGCTGGAGGACCACCACCTGCACCACCCAGAGCTCTACCAGCTGCACCACAGAGAGGACCAGCTTTACCCACTCAACAGTAGCAGTTTGTACAGCGTCAGCAGAGGGGAGGACCGCAGCAGGGACGTGCTTACGTCATGGCTGCAGTTGAGGAGGACGAGGCAGTGCCGGATGTGATCACAGGTTCTATACTTTTACATTTATTTTCTGCCATTGTATTGTTTGATTCTGGAGCCACCCATAGCTTTGTATCATATGAGTTTCTGCATAGACACGGCTTCACACCCAAGCCCACTAGGAGGAACTGTCGGATTATGACAGGAGGAGGGGTAGTGCCAGTCAGTGAGATGGTGGAATGCCCTATCACTATTGCTGGAAGGGAGATTAGAGCTCGACTTCTAGTGATGCCACTGCCCAGATTTGATATAGTCCTCGGCATCGACTGGATGAGCGAGCAGTTTGCTGTAATAGACTGCCATGAGGGGAAGGTGATCTTCAGCCCACCAGGAGTTCCACCATTCGAGATCAGCAGGCGAGTTGCAGAGAGGCCAGAGGGAGTTTATTTCGGAGTTATTGCAGAGGACCAGGAGTTACCGCATCCACTTATTGCAAAGTATCTCGACGTCTTCCCCGAGGAGTTGCCAGGATTGCCGCCAGATCGAGATGTGGAGTTCAGCATCGACTTATTGCCCGGATCAGCGCCGAAGTTCCAGCATTGCTACAAGATCAACCCGAAGGAAGCTGCAGAGTTGAAGGCCCAGATTGATGAGCTGGAGGGCAAGGCTTTTATTCGGTCCAGTGCTTCACCCTGGGGAGCACCGGTACTCTTCGTGCCCAAGAAGGATGGGACGGTGAGGATGTGTATCGATTACCGTGCACTCAACAACATCACCATCAAGAATAGATACCCTTTGCCGCAGATTGATGAGCTGTTTGACCAGCTTAGTAGAGCGAAGGTCTTTTCCAAGATCGATCTTCGGTCGGGATATCATCAGATGAAGGTTCGGGAGCAGGATATTTCGAAAACAGCTTTCAACACCCGATACGGCCAGTATGAGTTCTTAGTGATGCCGTTCGGACTCACCAATACCCCCGCAGTGTTTATGAATTTGATGAATAAAGTTTTTCATAAGTATTTGGACAAGTTTATCGTAGTCTTCATTGACGACATTCTGATATATTCGAAGACCGAGGAGGAGCATGTGGAGCACATACGGATCGTGTTAGAGATTTTACGGAAGAAGAAGCTGTACGAAAAACTCTCAAAATATGAGTTTTTCTTGGACCGAGTAGAGTTTTTGGGGCATGTGGTGACTGAAGAGGGGATTTCTGTGGATCCTAAGAAGATTGAGGCAGTTGAAGCATGGGCACCTCCCAAGTCGGTAGCAGAGATTCGTAGTTTCCTGGGTCTAGCAGAATACTACAGGAAGTTTGTGAAGGATTTTGCCAAGATAGCAGAGCCTATGACGAAGCTTACGCGGAAGGACGAGGAGTTCATCTGGAGCGACGCCTGCCAGTCAGCATTTAAAGAATTGAAGAGAAGACTCACGATAGCACCAGTTCTAGCTTTGCCATCTGGATCGGAAGGATTCGACATCTACAGCGATGCTTCAAGGAAAGGCTTGGGATGTGTGCTTGAGCAGAACAAGAGGGTCATTGCTTATGCTTCTAGACAGTTGAGGCACCGTGAGAAGAATTATCCCACACATGACTTGGAGCTTGCAGCAGTCATGTTTGCCTTGAAACTGTGGAAGCACTACTTGTATGGAGAGCGAGTAGACATCTTCACGGTCCACAAAAGCCTGAAGTATGTCTTTACTTAGAAGGAGCTGAATATGAGGCAGCACAGATGGCTGTAACTCATGAAGGATTTCGACATCAATCTGCAGTACCACCCTGGAAAGGCGAATGTGGTAGCAGATGCTCTCAGTCGATATCCTGTTGCTATGTATCTTACTATGGATCGACATCTACTGGAGGATCTTGAGAGCCTTGGGATTGAGATTGTTCTTCCGGGAGCTGGAGGGTAGCTGATGCACATGCAGATACAGTCGGGACTGTTAGAGAAGATCAAGGAGGCCCAGTTTCTTGATGAGGGACTCCGATGTCTTAGAGCTCAGGCGGAGGCAGGATTGCTTGACGACTTCACCATTACAGAGGATGGATCCCTGAGGCATGGAACCCCAGCTGTGTGTGCCCAAGGATTTGCGGAAGGAAGTGATGCAGGAAGCCCACCAGTCGCAGTATTCTATTCATCCTGGATCTACCAAGATGTACAAGGATCTGCAGGAGTATGTTTGGTGGTATGGGATGAAGTGAGAGGTTGCCAGATTTGTTTCCAGATGCCTTGTGTGCCAGCCAGTCAAGGCGGAGCGCCAGAGACCAGCAGGACTACTCCAGCCTTTACCTACTTCGGAATGGAAGTGGGAGCATATCACCATGGACTTTGTCTCTGGATTACCGTGTACTTCCAGTGGCAAGGACGCTATTTAGGTGATCGTGGACAGACTGACGAAGTCTGCTTATTTCATTTTGTTCAAGGTTAGGCTGTCGACCGAGAAGTTTGCAGACCTCTACATGCGTCAGATCGTGAGGATTCACGGGGTACCGGTGAGCATCATTTTAGACAGAGACAGCCGCTTCACGTCACACTTATGGAGGAGTCTATAGCTGAGTTTGTGGTCGCAGTTGAAGTTCAGCACTGCCTATCATCCACAGACGGACGGACAGTCCGAGAGGACCATTCAGACGCTGGAGGACATGCTACGGGTTTGCACACTCGACTTTGGCGGATCGAGGATCACTTGCACCTAGTAGAGTTTGCCTATAACAACAGTTATCAGGCTAGCATCGAGATGACCCCATTCGAGGCGCTATATGGACGGAGGTGTCGCACGCCTTTATCTTGGGACAACGTTGGCGAAAGAGCTTTGCTTGGGCCAGAGATGGTGGTAGACTCAGCTGAGAAAGTCAGATTGATCAAAGAGCGTCTCAGAGTTACACAGGATCGACAGAAGTACTGGACGGACAGCAGTAGACGACCACTGGAGTTCGCAGTTGGAGATAGAGTGTTCCTGAAGATCTCACCGACTAGAGGCGTCATCAGATTTGGCAGAGACGGGAAGCTCAGTCCGAGATTCATTGGGCCTTTCGATGTGACTGTACGGATCGACGAAGTAACATATCGATTGGCTCTTCCAGCTAGCTTGGAGGGAGTGCACAATGTTTTCCACGTGTCTCAGCTGCGATGCTACATTTCGGACCCGAGCCATGTGGTAGACTTTTCGGAGCTAGAGGTGGGTCCGAGATTGACCTACAAGGAGCAGCCAGTGGAGATCCTTGATCGGAGGGAGAAGCGTTTGCGGAACCAGACTATTCCACTTGTCCGCGTCATGTGGAGACACCACTCTCCGGGAGAGTCCACATGGGAGCACGAGGACGAGATGCGGGAGCGCTATCCCAATCTATTTGATTGATTTGATTGTACTATGTTCTTTTGAAATTCTATTTTTCAATAAATGATGTGTGTTGAATCTCTTTTGTGATTTGAGACCTAATTTGTGGTTTCAAATTTCGAGGACGAAATTTTTTTCAAGGGGGAGAGATTTATAACTTCACCTTCCTGATAATTGAAATCTTCTTTTAGTTTTATATCATATTGATTAAATAATTTAGAATTTATTACTTACTTTAATTATGCAAAGCTATTAATGTATTAATTCTTGTTTACATTGCTTGGCCCCGAGCCATTCCTTCTTGGGCCTATGTTTTGGGCTTTATTTTTAAACAGATATGTAACACACAGCCTGTTGTTTGTTTTCCTTCAGCTCAGTTAAATTCAAACCTAACGGAATCTTTCCTTCTCTCTAACCGAATTTGCTGGGAAGGGAAATTGGAATTTCCCGCTTCCCCTGCGTGCTTAATCCCCATGCTACCTATTGCTATTTAAGACCCTTCTCTTCTGATCCTTCTCTTCTCATCCATTCTCCTCAATTGTTCTTCCCTCTTTCTCCCTAAATCAAGAGTACCTGAACCCTAATTTGGAGGAACGATCGAGAGAAATCGATGTCGAGACTTGGGCTATAGTGGATCTCCTTCGATCACCTACCTATTTGTTCGTGTCTACAATTCAGGTAATTTCTGAGCAAGTCCCTTAAATCGATAGATTCTCTTGATAATCTCTTTTCTGAATTCAAATTCATTTGATCTTCTTGGAATGATTTCCTTCCCTGATGATTTTTAAGGATTGATCGGTTTGAGTACTTTTAGATCGTTAAGATTTGGTAAGTCATAACTTGTCAAATTCAGATCTGAACCTGGGATGTTCTTAAGCCCATTTTGATTTCTAATTCCTGTTGACAGTTAAGGAACTGTGTGAAATTCTTGAAGAGGGAAGCAGATTTTCATTTCTCAGATTTGCAACAGGTATTTCTCGATCATTACTTTGTTAGGATCATTTAGTCAAATCAATGAATGATCTGGGGAATTTATTATTTTGTGGGACGAATTGTGTATCAGATGGGGCATTTTGAACTGAGTTAATTCACTGATTGATATTAAGAAGGGAATTTGGTTGAGTTCAATAATTCAACCATGGGAGTACAGATTGGTGTCTCAAAATTATATGAGAACCCATTCTCAAGAATAGGTTAGTTTGATATGCTAGGAAGGATGAGTGGTAGGTTGGAACATGGGAGGGACTATCATGTAGCTGTATCAGTGTTAGGATTGACTGTGATGTGTCCTGTGGAAGGCTGACACATGTGAATCATATGAACTGACATTCATCAGCCCCAATGGATTAACTGTACCAATTTCATTAGGACTGATTTCTCACATGTCAGTCCTGATTCAGGAAGTCAGCTCTGAACTTAGGATTTGAAAGGGAGGTCTCAATTTGACAGTTAGTTGTCTGTATTAGATTTTAATTAACTGGCAACCTATGAATGATTAATCATCTACTTACTCTGTAAACCCAAATTTTCCCTTTTGACTGAAGGTGGATACATTACCCTCAAGTTTGGGACTGATGTATCATGGCTGAATTTAGTCAAGTATTAAAACTCATTGATTAGTAGTTGATGAGATCGAGTACCAATGAAGTGAAATTTGTTTGGGATGTTAACTGGAATTCAGAACAAATGTATAGGATTGGGTTATATTGTCTTAATTTGGTTAGTACACACCACCCTTGTGCTTCATGAGATTGCATATATCTCTAAGACTGTTAGTAGGAACACAAAGGCAGGATGAGTGTATTTTGGACTAATAGTTCAGAGCAGTGTTCATTGGAGGAACACTGCTGATTCAGTCCCTATTTGTTTATCCTTATTATAGTTAAACTAAACTGTTATTTAGAACTTCAGTAGCAGGTTTTTGACCTAAGGACGGGTGGGGTTGTTTGATGTTGGCTAACATCATGTATCAGAAATTATTGGTACACTGAACAGGAGATTTTCAATACACTGTGTGGGGCAGTATAACAGTGATGGGGATCCTATAGTAATGTCCTGGTCCAATTAATTGAACTCAAGATTGCATATATCATCTTGGTTCAATCTAAAGAACCTAGATTTTAAATTCAACCTGGGTTCATTTGGTTGAACCTGAACACTACTATAGGGAGGAAATCTGAGAACTAGGTAACTGATTCCTTGTTAGAACTGTGCAAGTCATCCTGTTTTTGAGTTTTGCATATTGTTTTCTAATTGTAAGGGATGGGTTTGATATGGTTGTCCTGATAAGTTGACTGAATATGAGTTGAAATCGTTGAATTACTTGATTCAATGGAGAATCTGAGGGCTAAACCATGTTTGAAGTGTAGTAGAGTAGACTGCAAAATCAGTCTTGTAATGTACAGGACTTAAAATTCAATCTGGGGATTTAACTGATGAATATCAGTCCTGATAATGGATTGATACATGAGATAGCTTGTTCAGCTGTTAGGGCTAACTATCCCAGCCTTGCCTAGGACTAAGGGTTCCAAAAATCTACAGGACTGAATATGTTTCCCTGGATATTAAGTAGACTGAGGTGGGGACTGTATTGAGACTGATAGAAGGCTGATACCTGACTGTATGTAGATGGTTATTAGGGACTGAAGTTTAGAATGAAAATGAATTAGAAAATCTGAGATTGAGTGTCCCTTTAAATAGCTACGAAGGAATGATGTCTAGGTTAACTGAAAATAATGTTGGTTCTAAACAGGACTTTTATATCAGTGACTGAGAAGTTGAGAATGAAATTGACTAAGAAAGGGATGACCATGGTTAAACCACAAGTTGGGAACTCTGTAGCTAGGTCGACTATTAATTGTTTCAGAAATTGATAACTGTCCTAATAACAGGATTGAACCTGGGATTTTGTAAGGACTAATATGGTTCAAGTTCATTTTTGGATTGAATCTAAGTATCCTTGGAGGATGGATAGACAGTATCCATGGTGGATTATCAAATACTTAGGAAGCTTTGCTAGATATAGATTGAGCTTAGATTTGAGTTAAATACTAATAGGGTGGTCTCTATAGAATATATATTCTCCTTTTTACTACGCATATTTAGTCATAGGCATCATTGTTCTTCTCTAGTAGACTAGTAGTAATACTTTAGTTTTGGAAAGGGGTATTCATAGAAATATGACTGTTTAAGTATAGTTAATTGATAAATTGCTTTAGTCTAATAAATTATAACCAAGTTAGTTTTAACCAGTTTATTAATCAACTTGTAAATCATCATTAAATACAGGAAGATATCTAGCTCTATTGCCTACATGTACTTTCCCGGAGCCAGGCAAGTACACTCTACGGTCTTGTGCATTTTATTATATCCTGTGCTTTCTTGATTGACACACTGCAACACGACATGTATTTCTGGTGCTCATGTTCCTTGTTCTTATTATTTGTACCTGGGGTGAAAAAATATACTATTTATGAGACCAAACCCAAGAAACAACTCAGGTGTGTTTAGCTTAGACCCCGTATCGTACACGCGGGTCCTAAGCCGTACCATTCATGTGCTTTCATGTGCTTACCCCTAGCCGGTCACATACTTAGTTATATTTCAAATATTGTACACACATATTCAGGAGATATATCATGTACTTAGTTCCTATGATTCCTGAGATACCATGTTCTTTCATGTTCTTACATACCATGTTCTTTCATGTTCTTAGATACCATGTTCTTCCATGTGCTTATACACCATGTTCTTTTATGTACTTTATTCACCATGTTCTTTCTTGTACTTTTCATACCATGTTTTCTTGTACTTTCATATCATGATGTCTTGTTCATTACCTAGAACTGTACTTGCTCCGCTCCTGAATAGGATATGTTGCAGGTGAGTTGGAGGCCCTGTGCGACACTTATTATGGCCGAGAGCCAGTTGATGCTCGAGAGCTAGCTGGCGCTGCTTGTGACTTAGAGGCTGCAGAAGCCTAGAGTTTACCTTTAGCATTTTATATTTTCCTGTATTGAGACTAGTAGACTTACTTTCATTTGCTGGAATGTAATAAATTTTGAGTTTGTACTTTTCTCTGGGTTGGGACACATTTATAGATGCTGTGTTTTCTTACTTGTCTTGATATCTGGTTAGTTTCCCTAGATTTGTACAGTTTACTTTGTTGTGTCTAACGACAAAGGCTAGGCGTGTCCGACTCGTGTCCGATTATTAGGGAGCGGGTCGTGACAGTGCGTTGTTGCCTCCCGCATTACTATGGCATTTGTTATTAAAGTGTACAGCGCCAGTAGTAGCAGGAGGATACTCGGACTCCAGACGGAGGGCATGGTTGAGTGCCTCGCCCATAGTTTTTACTCAGGCACCGAGACGTGAGCACGGATAGTAGAACGCAGGCCCGCTTCAAATCGTCGAGCTCGACTTGCAGTGGTAGGCAGATAGTCTCCAGCAAATTTGGCTAGTTTGTTGAACTCAGTCGCATATTGTCGCACGGTCATATTCCCTTGCCTCAACTGCATAAATTCATTCTCTTTTTCCTGTCGCACGGCTGCAGAAAGATATTCAGTCTCGAACGCATTTCTGAATGTAGCCCAGGAGATCGCCTCCGTCCCGTCTTTACGTCGAATAGTCCGCTTCGGCACAGCCCACCAATCGTGCGCGTTCATTCGAAATAGAAGTTGGGCACACGCGACTTTTTTTGAGTCCTCGACACCCAGAAGCTCGAACTTATCTTCCAGCTCCTCCAACCAATCGATCACCACCGAGGAATCTTTTGTGCCGTTGAAGAAAGTGCGACATCTTTTTGTGAATTTTGACACGTCAAAGTTGGAACTTCTCAGTACCACAGTTGAGAGCACGGGCGCCTCTGGTTCGGTTTCGTTGGATCGAACCGTAGGCTGGGTCATGGCAGGCGTCATCGTTGAATTGTTGTTGTTGTCCACGACCGATTGTACGATTTGCTGGAGGGTCTTCAGCTGCTACTGCTGCAGCTTGAATTGAGCCTCGAACTGATTCTCAAATTGAGTCTGACGAGCCTCCGCTTGCTGACGATGGAGCTCGTTTTGACGTTGCTGCATTTCAAGCATTTGTAGCATACGTTGCATCGGGTCGCCGGAAGGTCCGGCTACGGTAGGCGTCATTCCCGTTGGGTTGACGGAATGCTCGGGTCTGGAAGTACTCGAGCCGCTGGAAGCGCTCGCCTCATCCTCTGCCCGAGCTCCCGCAACTGCAGGAAAAAGAAAGGCAACTCTCGTTAGTTTCAGAAAACGTCCTGGGTTCAGCGTATGGAACAACTTATCTCATCGACACGAGGTCAACGATTTGAGACTAGAAACTCGACACTGGAGGCCAAGGACGTAAAGTCGTACTCTGATACCATTATGTCACGCCCCAATTCTGTCGAATCGATAGTCGTCTCCCGGGCATGATGCCGTACGAACCTAATTTACGATCGCACAAGGCATAGTCATAAGGTAATCCGAGACACGAGATCTAAGAGAGTACGTAGACAAATTGAATCACACAATAAGTAATGGAAACTTGATCTTTATTGATAATGAACATCTTTTACAGACTCCGGTACAAGACTCATTGCCGCGCGGGCTACAACATGACTCGATTACAAAAGAGTGCCGATGAGATAGCCGTTCCATACATTGCACACATCCCTCAATATACAACAAAGTACTCCAGTGACCTGGATGGAAGGGACGCTGAGTCATCTTCTTTGGACTATCGAGAGCCTTTTAAAGTAGAGTCGCAGGAAAAGTCTTCGACGTACGGCCGAAACTTCAAAATCACGAATGCCGCCGAGCTAGCTGGCACGTCCTTCCTGGTTCGCGGGACCTGCAAAGAGCGAGGATCAGTACTATCACATGTACTGGCGAACGGCTAATTAAATCCAAGCTATGCATTTGATTCAAGAAGTTTTTATAAACATGTTAGCTAGCCATTTACGTGATCTTTCTAACCATCCTGATCTATTGCATGTTAACATGTTTCGAGGCAAGCATATGAAATGGTAAGAACATTAAGCAACTATCATTTTTATCCCGTATCACTTCCATTTGTTAAGCCTTGAAAGGGTGTGAAGGCCACTGGCAATGTCAAGCCATCGCGGACTATAGCCGGGTTAGACGGCGACCCTTTCGCGGCGGGTAGCAAGCCCTGTGCGAAAGTTCCCGAATAACCCACGCCGATGAAGGGCTGGCGCTTGCTATTCTCTTTTCTCCCGGGCCGAATCGGTCCCTTGGCCTAGGCAACCGTTCGAGGAAACTACATCTTGTCGACAAGTTGTCCAATGACCGTTTTGCTTACTTAGCCGTATCGTTGCGATAACGTTAATCGATTCATTCATTGCTTTGCATAGGCTAAGTTGATTTGCATAAGGAACATGTTTTCTATTTCCAATACCAGCAGTTTGATAACAAGTGTTTCGTGAAGAATCGTGCTGCGATTTCTTCGATTCTACACTATTATGACAAGCATTCATTTTACTTCACATATTGAGTTTTGAAGTAGAGGGACGAGGCAAAGGAGGTCAGCCACTCGCCTTAGCCTTGCTTCAAGCAAGCGACCGGTTGGCTGCGCTGACGTCGCCTACGCGATCACCTGCAATCGCATAAGCAAATGATTAGAACACTGTGTAATTCAAGGAATTTCGATATGAATGTGAAGCTCGAAAACGTAAGTCACGAAAACTCATTCGAAAAATATTCACGAAAAATGCATTCACAAAAACCAAAGCCAAAGCCAAATCAAGTGCGGCATAAAAATCAGAGCAAAGAGAGGTCTCTCCTGACTCAGCCGCAGAGCCAATCCTCGAGGCGCAACCCGCTGAATATGGGACTTGGTTCCGAAGAAGCCATTCCATAACGTGGAATGGATCTTAATTCAACCGTTCCCGTTCGATCGACTCGGCTGATTCTGACCTATCGGTCCCGACCGAATCGATAGCGACAGTATTCCTTTCTCGCGCACCCCATGGACGAAAACGGGGCACGATGTAGGGACGAGGAACTACAGATACCCTTATTACTAGTGAAGAACCCACAAGGTCAACCTTTAACAAGAACTGAAAAGGTGGCCGTTGTAATGTCTTCTCACACTCTGTCCACCCAGGCTTCTGAGAACCCCATGGCTACATCACTGCACAGATGAAGTCCTTGTTAACTGAGTCGTATGCTTTATGCAGATCCAGTTTGATGCAGGCCTTCTTATCTCCTGGTTTGTTAAACTCCCTGACAAACTCATGTCCCAGTAGAGAATTGTTCGAAATAGATTGCCCTTTGACGAATGCTGCTTGGTTCTTGGACACTAATTCTTTCATCAACTCTTCCATCCTTCGACACATAACGCTTGTTATTATTTTGTATATGTAATTACAGCACACTATTGGTCGATAATTAGACAGCTCCGTTGCACCTTATTTCTTTGGGATCAGGGTGAGGAAAGTGTGATTGAGTTCTCGGAAAAGCTTGCCTTTGTCGAAGAACTCACTAACTGCCTCCAAGACTTGGCCCTTTATATCTTCCCAGTGTATCTTGTAGAACTTGCTTCCGAACCCATCAGGTCCTGGCGCTTTGTCTAGATCTACATTTTTTATTATAAGCTCAATTTCCTCCATCCGAATCGGTGCAAGCAATTGTATATTGCCTTCCAATGTGACTAGCTTCTTGCTAACAATCTCAGGAAAGCAAGTAGGATAATTAGTCTGATTGTATAGGTCAGAGAAATACCTTACCACTTTTCGTTTGATATTGTCGGCGGTGGACACCACATTGCCTTGGTTGTCAATAAGCTGATGAATGTGATTCCGATGTTGCTGTGTCCGAATTACATCATAGAAAAAGCGTGTGCACTTGTCTCTGCTTTGCAGCCAAGCGCACTTGGCGCGTTGAGTGGCTGCAATCTCTTCCGTCATTTGGAGTTTGCCAACTGCATGAATGAGGCAGCTTTCTTTCTCAGCTAGATCCCTGTTGAGTAGGTCTACTTGTAATGCAGCTTGTACGTGCATGGGTTCTTCTCTATTCAGCTTCAATGCACCGGTGGGTCGGTTGCGTACCCATTGCTTCAACGCCCCCTTTGTGAATTTGAGTCTTTCGACCATGCGGTACTAAGCCGTCCCAACTGTCGCCACATTGCTACCCTTTGCCACCGCTTCCGTGTATCCTTCCAATAGGTGCCACCCATTATTGTATCGAAATGGACTCGGCTTGACCGCCCCTCTATCAATCAGTTTGACACACAATACGGAATGGTCGCTCGTTTCCGACGCTAAGCATATGACCGGGATGTGCGGGAATGCTTTGAACCATTTATCGTTACCGATGGCTCTGTCTAATTGGCAGATAACTCTTCTATGTGCGGCCTTGTTATTCCATGTAGTCCTCCCCTGGTTAACAGTTTTAAGCCCGATCGTAGCAGACAGCTCTGGAAGTCATATAAAACAGTGTCAGATATGACTCGTCCATCTATCTTTTCGTTTTGATGAAGAATTATGTTGAAGTCTCCCATCATAAGAAGCGGCAGATGCATATTCTGATTCGCCATGTTGCTTATATTGGAGATTTCCATCCATAAACTTTCTCGCCTCCTTCTGTCACTATGGCTGTAAACTGTGGCCAAGATGAATTGGAGCCCCCCTCGATGTTTGAAGACCACCGTGATTAGCTGTTCCGACATATATATGTAGAAGCATGGAATTTCAGGCGCATCTAAGGTCAGAACTCCTATGCGCCTTAACTCTCATGTGCCAAAAATTTACATGCACCAGGAACAGAATACTTGGCACAGCAGAAAACAGCAAAGAAGTAGAGACATATAAATGGGGATTTTATTTTATATAAAAGTCTATTACATGTCTTTTACAAAGGAGAATTCTTTTACAAAAGAGAAAGAAAATCCTAAAAGCTACAGTCAGGCGCATCACTCGAAGTGCTACAGCCAGGCGCATCACTTCAACGTACATCCAGGCGCATCACTCAAGTGCTACAGCCTGGCGCATCATTCCAGCATCTCAGCGTAGGCGCATCCTCGTGCATAGTCAGAGCGAATCACTTCCTCGTCAGCATATGTGCACTCTAACAGGAGGAGTGGCTCTTCTAGCCTAACCAAATCGGGGCATGATAGTCCCGATCAGCGGCTCTTCCAGCATAACCAAAATCGGGGCACGACTGTCCCGATCTTTGGATACAACAAGCACCTTCAGCCTGTGTCGGGACACGACGATCCTGATATTTGGATGCAACAGGCACTTTCACGGGCTTGTACGAAAACAGGATCGATGGTGAAAATACCAACTCGGCACATATTCGTCTCCGGAAGGAGTTCATCGTCAACTCGCCAAGGTAGAGGACCGATCGAGTTCGTCTCCATGAAGGAAAGCTAAGTGAAATAAGAAATAAAACTCTTTACAAAGCTATTTATAGGCCGGGGCAACCTTCACCCATGCGCCAAGTGGCAGTCTCCTCATATTCTATGCAATGAATTTGTATTTATGACGATGAATCTGCCTCTTCGTATTCAACCAAGTCAAAACAGCCATTAACGTCTCGAAGAACGCAACTGACGGGCCAATAAGGATGCGCCATGCGGCATATGCGTCGTCAGCACCATGCGCTCCGTACCGATGTGCCCAATGGACATAGACCCATGTGCCTAGTAGGGCACAAACTGATGTGCCTACTTCAACTCGTCACCCATCAAGCATTTAATGCTATGTGACAAATTCGACAGCACGTTCCCCGAAGACTGAATGGTTGGCAGCTTTTTGCAGAAAACGAAGAGCCGCAGATGTCAGCATCATCATTACTTGCCTTTGTCGGCTACAGCTATGCTTTGCCACGTGGCCGACCGATCACTTGCATGCGCCTCCACAGCCATGTGCCCAGCAATTTGCATGCGCCTCAAAAGCTATGCGCTTCCGACTTACTCCTGATCCCAAAAGACAGAAGCCAAGTCCCTATATGCGCTTCCACAGCCATGCACTCGAAGCTCTGTATGCACCTCAGAAACCATACGTCCAGACTTGTCTGTGACCTCTGAAAGTCATAGACCAAGTCGCCCCATACGCCAGATCCTAGGCACATCCAGATATATCACCCTCCATTAAATCGAAGATCTTTGAGCTATGAACATGCGCCACGTGTCATTTGACTTAGTTCTACCTACGAATGTGTGCTAACCACCAAAGATCTCAGCAACGGTCGAATCTTCGCAACTGCCACGTGTCAGCTCTACCGCAGTCCAACAGTGCAGTTCAAACAAGATTTAGCTTCAACTCAGGGCGCATCGTCCATGCACCCCACAGCATCAGCCACGTGGCGTTCCTACATACATACACATCCTACATATGTGCGCATGAGCAGACCAGTCAGCAGCCTATAAATAGAAGGATCATTCCTTCATCCACACACACACACAGACAGATAGATCATCATATCTACCTACAGAGACGAGAAGAGACACGTAACGTCTACATCTCCTCTAGACGCTCCGGCAACCAGAGCAGCCCAAACCTTCAGAGAATACAAGATTATCGTTAGATCGTCAACGGAGTCAATGCATTACCACTCGCTCCACTGATACAGTTCTCAGATAAAAACAAAAGTGTACTCCTAGAACTACGTCTAAGTCCTATACTGTTCTGTTTGTAATTGAAATACCAAAGTTTTATCTCAACAAAACCTTATCGTATTTTCAATGGCAAATAATATATATTACATATCCCTCCCAATGTGTCATATCCCACAGTAACCAAATACGAGCCATATCGTACTTCTCGAGATTGTTGGCTTGGGCCCAGTTAGAAGGGGTCCTTCTAGCCAGCATTCGTTGGGACTTAACTTTAGTCTCAATAAGTGCACTAATATTGCACTTTTCTTCTTGTAATCTACTACGTACCTCTCGCCATCTCCCTATCGAACATATGCCCCGAATATTCCACGCTATGATCGATATTAATGACCTGTGTGGGGTCACTGTGGCGCCATGTCGCTGTCTTCATGGTTCAAAGTCAGCGTCTCATCCCTTATTCGATCAATCGCCTGCGCTCCTTGCTACGGTGTCGCTCCCAGTTTCAAGTGTATCTGCCATGCTGGGTTATCTACCACTAATTGCTTCTGTCGATCTTCCTCTGATGTAGTCTAGTTTGATCCCTGACCCCCTAATCCAGTGTTGACTGTATTAGGATTGAATTCATTTATCATTGAGATGGCTTGGCGTTTTCCAGCCGCATTCGCGCTTGGAGTAGTTCTGTTAGTATGGTTGGACCCATGCCATGGGCGTCCGCTCTCCTCTTCATGTTGGGGATAGACTTGGATTGAAACACCATCATTTGGCCAATGTTGCCCTCCTGGTCTTCTAGGTTGGTATTCTCCCCTTCCCTATTACCATTACCGCTACTGTTCTCCTTTGAAACTCTCTCTGCCTCCATCTGGTCTTCTCTTGCTACCCATGTGTTGGGTAGCGGTTTGCGCGATTGCTACTACTTCCAGTCCTGTGCCATTTATACCTCCGGTGAATATTTGTTTACCAATGTCATTTGATATTGGTTCAGTAGCTTGTTCGTGAGTTGTTATGCCCACCTCTTCTTCGTGTGGCACACCCCTCTGCCTAGCTGTCTCTCCGTTCTAGTCTCTATTATGTTGGCAGTGCTGTATCGTGTGCCCGAATACTTTACACGTCATGCAACTCGGAGGGACCCATTTATAGTCGACAGTTTGTAAAAATATTTCACCCGACGGAATCTCATAGGCAACTTCATGCGGTAGTTGGACTCCTGCCTCGATCTCAATGAAAACCCTGGCATATTGAAGTCGGGATCTAGCCTGGGTTGCTTCGTCAGCTTTGATTGGACGACCAATGAGGCTAGCCAATTTTATGATCATAGATTTTTTCTCAGATATCCCTTAGATCTTGTATTATTTATTTTATCGATTTTATGCATATAGATACACATATTTTAAAGAGGAGCAAATTAATTATGTTTATTCAATTATACCCTTAATATATAGTGTACATAGTTTATCATTGATATATATATATATATATATATATATATATATATATATATATATATATATATATTCTTTTATTTAAATATATATGTTGACTTTTTCATGATATTTGAATTTATATTTGATTTTTGAGAGAATATATTATTACTTTTTTCTCTCTTAATTCTCTTATTTTATATGGGTTTATAAAGGTTATCTTGCCAAATATATTTAATTATCCTTATTTGATTATTCTATGAGTTTATATTGATTTGGCTTTTCTTATTGAGGTTTTATCTCAAAGTTCATGATTATCTATATTTAGACTGGTCATACATTGCGGGGAAGCATTCAAGTCGGCTGAATTTCTCTTTCTCAAGTATTTTATCTCTATTGCCTTCATGTTTATCTAATGGATATTCATATACTATGCTAAGGTAATTGAGTTCAAATGCATGAACTTTGGTATAGATTTTGCATAGATTCTAGTATATCTACTTTTGATTTCTTTTCAATGATTATATTCTTTATGGAAGTGATTCACTAATTTGTATGGGCAAAGTGTGAATGATATTTGTGATTATTGTTAAAAGTCTCTTTTTTTTGGTATATACTAGATATGCAAATCCTCATGGATTATTTATGACCAATGATTGATTTATACTTTATTAATATATTTTTTTTTTATTATTATTAAAATCTTTTATTGATCACTTTCAAAATTATATTTATACTCTTTATTAGATTGTGTTTTGAATGGTTTCTTTCAAATCTATTCCCTTAATCCTTGTCATGATTATTTTTGCCTTCGTCCTACTATGCTTAAGTTCATTTTATCTCTTATTACGGAGAGCTTATTTTTTGATCATGTCAACGGGAGAGAAATAAGTTTAAGTTAGCACACAATCTTCTAGTAGTATGTGTTTATTAGTGATACGTGCATCTATTGTATCCATCTTAAACTTAATCAATTTTCCATAATCAAAAAGGGAAAGATTGTTAGCCCAATGATTATATCATATTTTTGAATATGGCTAATTAATTAAGTTTAACAAAATAATGTCATTAATATTCATATAATTACTATCATGTTGCTTTCTAAACTTAGCATTGTCCTAAATGTTCATTTTATCATATTGCTATGCTTGTATCATACTACATCATATTGTTTTGTTCGTCTAACATGTATTTGCAGATATATAGTAAGCATGATCAAGCATTGTCAAACTAGAACATATGCTATAAAAATTGATGTGCCAAAGACGGTGAAGATTTCTCTGAACCGTCCAATGATTTATTCGAGGCCTCACATTGGGGGTTCAGCTGCTCGGTCAGAGGAAATGGGTCGAGGGGACAGCGTCCCCCATAGGGGTTCGGAGGCGAAGCCTCCGAAAGGTATTCAGATTTCCAGATCTGTTTATCTTTGGACAACTACCGTCAAAGAAAAATGCGTCTTCAAGTTTGTTCAAATATCAGAAGTAAGGCGTCATCAAAGTGCTCTTGGTTTTTATATTTATTTCTGTATTTTTTTATTTGAGTCTAGGAAACTCTGTACATCGAGTCGCAACTGGCATTTGCTCGCAACTGGCATTTGCTCAGCTTTCTAACCTCTCTACCAAAAATCATAAATCCTATTCAGTCCACAAACCAATGAGCCAGCCCATTTCAAAGAGCCCAAAATTCATGATTTCTACACTTTGACCAACTGATCATAGGACAACCGAACTCGGACCGAACTCGGTCCCCTTGAAATAATACTCCTTTAGATCAGGTCACCCTGTAGAATCGGCTCAAACATTCAAAAATTTGAACTTTATGCAACCAAGTTCTGCCCAAACTCTGGTTCTAAAACTCTTATAAATAGAGAAGAAAATTCCATTCATTTCATCTCACTCATTTATTTCTTTTCCTATCTATTCAAGAGTTCTATCTAAGCTTTAACCTTCCTATCTACCAAGTTTACAACCCACATCCAACTTTATGCCAGTGTAGTCTTGATTTAGAAGTTGGATCGAGTTGTAAAAAGCTTGAATTTCAAAGTGTTGTCTCTACATTTGTTGTTGTGAAGTCACGAGACCTTCGTACTAAAGCTCATGGTTGAAGTTTGATCATGGGCTTCAGATTAAAACATGATGGTGTTGAAGTTGGCGTGTTCTTCGGAGTAGAGCACGCGGTGTAATCTCTATTTCAAATAGTGAATTCAATATCGGGTTGAGTACTCGAGACTGTACTAGTACTCTAAGAGGAAAACTAGTATAAATCTCGGTATTTGTGTTTGTTCTTCTGAACTCATTTACTTTAAGCATTTACTTATATACTTCATGCTTCATATTTATTTGATTACTGCCATAATTTTTTTAAGTGGTGATTATTATTCGGCTGCACACACGCACTCTATTCACCTCCCTCTAGAGGTGCTCAACGGTCCTACAGGATAGTCGCACTACTAGCAACTCCGATCGCTCACGGCTCAAGAGGCATGGATAACCCCGATTGGCGTGGGCCCATCACCTCAATAGCTCGTGTGCTGCGGCACTTCTTGTTGTTGCATGTTATGCATTTTTAGTTATTGATCATATTACTTCTAATTGTTAATTCTTATATTATTGCTCGTGCTATGTTGTTTGCTCATAGCTCGTTCAAGCACTCCTTGGCGATCCGGGTACCTGCAGTGCAGGTGGTAGCGAAGTTCCTCACTTGCAACTTTAGTAATTAAGGCTTGTGATAACCTTAGCTAGTTAACAAGTAGAAAGTCATAGGAATGCTTGGTCATATTCTGTTGCATGACTCGTCCTTACACTAGTACTTGGATATGTTTCCGACGTGTGGTTGGAGTGCTAAGTCATGCTCAGGTAATGGTCTGTAACCCCGATCCTTGTTTGGTTTACGGGTTGTAGTCCTGCTCCAGAGTAGTTCTGATGCCCTTTGATCGATCGTCATCCTATCTTGCTCTTTAAGGATTTTTGTGGCTATCTCTTCAGTCGTTTCTTATTATTTTTCGAGATGTGTGCATTGTTACCACACAAGTCTAGACCTGTACTTATTATTTTATCATGATTTTTTTGTACTGCGGTTATGAGTTTTGGTCGTTCACCTTGGACTTCCTTTGTGATACTTGTTGCTTGGAGTTCTGACCCCACTGATTTTGTTTGGCAAGATCGACCAGAAGAGCTAGAGGATCTACCGTATCTTTCGCTGGATGGCTCACACTAGTAGAACTGTAGCTATGGCCGTAGCTCGCGAGTGGGTTTCCTTCTTGCCTACCACTCGTTATCGTCACTTTACTTTTATGGTTAGCCAAGACATGTGTTAGCCCCTCTTTTGTCTGTTAGCTACTTTGAGTAGTTATGATTGTATATATTAGACCATGGCTGATATAGTGATCATGTAATATTTTACTTGCGAGTGTCGGATTTTGTATTCACTAGCTACATGATCATATATGACTTGTATCTTGGGACGTCTTTTTACTATAATGTAAGATTTATTGTTGTAACTTGGATTGAAATAATAGGATATGTCGGCATTTGGACTGACGTCATTGCCTGTTAGAGTACGCCCACATGTCTTCTAGACAGCCGTGACCGTCGTACGACATTTTCATACCTTATAAAGAGTAGCTGGCCATGTTCTTCCTCGTATTTCTCGGTATTCTGGGAGCGGAGCGTGACAGTACAACCTAAAACTTACGAAATTACTTATTTTAAAAAATATTATTTCTATAATAATAATAATAATAATAATAATAATTATTATTATTATTATTATTATTATTTTTTTATTATTATTATTAGATAATTTTCTTTTAATTTAATTTATTATATTTAAAAAATAATTTTTTTATTACATTATAAACTCAACTACGACAAATCAAACATTTGACAAATTGATATTACATTACATGTTCGAACCAAAAATATTGTAATGTAATAATTCTAATTACATTACAAACTCAGATATATTATGTTTATATTGCAATGCACCAAATACAATCTTAGTAAGATAGGGTTCAACAAGAATATGGGACGTATGGCTGCTAATGTTACTAGCTAGACCGATTCTAATACTACTAGAGAGTCCTTGTCACTCCCGTTTTCCGTTACTCCTCCCCACCCACCAAAGAAATCCCAGGCAAGTGCAACTTGCTTCATGATGGATCTTAAGTTTTAATGTTCTATTCTCTTCCTTGCAAGATTCTAAGCCTCATTAGAACTTGACATTCTTGGTTTTGATTGATGGATTTTTGTAGATCGAGATTTTGATCTTTTTTTTTGGTTTTGATCTATTAAAGCTTGGTATTTTCCAAAACCAGTTGTCCTAGGCTGTAGGAAATCTTGCTCTATATAGTTTAGACCCATGAAAGTCTCAATCCGGACTTGTTTTGGGAAAGTTATGGCATTTTGGAGTTTATGGGTTCTTTAAGCTCTTCTCGGTCTGTTGGAGCTGAAGGTGAGCAATGTGCACGCACTCTTTAGCGCCACGCCACTGAGTTGTGCGCACTCTTGGCGCCGTGACATTTGGTTGCACGCGCTCTTTAGCGTTGCGCCTCTCCAGGTGCACCCTAGCCCAGGCACCTATTGGCCCTAGCGCACTTGTCCTTGGCACAACCCAGCCCTCGCTCTTCAGCGTCGCGCCTTTCGATCTCGCACAGCTTAGTCTGGCACACCCCGACCTGGCGCACCCCAGTCTGGGCTAGGCGCCACATGTCCCCCTTGGCGCCACTTGGCTAGGCGCCACCTGTCCCCCTAGCGCCACTTGACCAACGCCACTTGTTTGCCATGATACCCCCTTGCCCCTTACCTCCATGCATGTTCTCCTAGTTCTTGTTGCACATGCTTGTGATCTTGCATGTGTCTTGTACTTGGCCTAACTTGCGACGATCCGACTTGATAACTTGTTGATATGGAACATGATAAACTTGAGCATGACATGACTTGCCAGTATTGAACTTGACATGAACACGACATGATAATATGAACCCGTCTTGATAATTCTTGATTGTGGCCCGTCGAGACGCACTCTTGACAAGTAACAAGTAAACTTGAAATGGCATATATAATCTTGATAGTGGCCCGTCGAGGCGTACTCCTGACAAGTACTCTTGACATGACAAGTAACCTGACATGACATGTATAATCTTGAAAGGCTGTTGCGACAGCTATCCTGACTTGCTAAGTAACTCTTGTCTTGACACCGTGGTTGATTTTCTTGATTGTGCATATACAAGCTACCTATCTCGTCTTGCATCATGTCTAGAAAATTGATTCCTGGTTACCACGGTCAAGGATTCATAATAAATCTGACTAGGTTAAATGACTAAATTGATCAATAGTCCATATAGAGAGATTTTTCCCAGTTATACGCGATCCCGTTATCCCGGCCACACCTGAGGGACATGTAGCATGCCGCCGAGTAGGGCACATTTCCAGCTCACTGTCATGTGGGACACTTCTTGAAAACATAAGTACTGAAAGTACACCAGTAATCTTGATAACTCTTGTAACTCTTGTAAATCACCTTGCCTGGATAACCTGGATGGCTGCAGGGCTTGTGACTGCAGGAACACTCATTGCATCTGCTAATAACTAGCTCTTGTGATAACCCTAGTTAGCTAATGATAGCAAGCCGTAGGACTTGATTGGCCGTGCCTGAATGCTTGCTCGTGATTAGCATGAGAATTATATTCTGTCTCTTATTTTTCCTAATGCAAGCTATTATTTTATTCTAATCATGTCTTCTTGTCATTTAAGCATGTTCATTTATTTATTCTTCTATTTATTATCTGCTGGTTTTAGTTCCTTAATGAAACCTCCCTTGTGGCACTTGCTCTTTCTGGGGTCTGATCCAGCTGGTTTTGTATGGCCAGATTTCGGAGTGATACCCGAGGATCTTCCTACTTATCAGCCAGATGGTGAACACCAGACGTAATCCTGGCAACGAATGAATTTCTTGTTTTGCTCTCCCACTTTATTGTAAATCATTCTTTTAAGGCGTTTAGCCGCCAAGAAAGTGTTAGCTCGTGTTGAAACTTAAATTTCTGTCTGCCTAAGGGCTGTTACATGATTGGCAAATCGTAGGGTTGATCATGTATGACTTAAACTCTTGCTAGTCTTCGCATTTTGTATGACTAGCTTCATGATCATCTAAATATGTAATATCTGGGACGCCTTACCTTGTATGTCTGATGATCTAACATCTTGTACATTTATTTGCTTGCTTGAGATTGAGACACTAGGCTTGTTCTTGACTATAAGAGACTGATGGCTTGTAGATAAATCCTCATGCATCTAGACAGCCATGACTGTATTGCGAGGTGGGTTGCACTTCAATGTACGTAGCTGGCTGTGTCTGTCTCCCGCTCTCCAGTATTCTGGTTCTGGGGGGGGGGGGGGGGGGGGGGGGGGGGGTGACAGTCGTCGTCGATTGAATAGAAGAATGCTGCTATTACATCAGCATCGTTTTCTTGCGTCGACATATTAAGGCCAAATTGGATCGAGAATCGATTGGAGAGTCAGGACGAACCAAACTCGATAAATCGAGGCTTGTACAAAAATGAAGTTTCACAATTTCACATGGATTATGTTAACATGTGCTATAAAACACATGTTAATATATTAGTAAATATTTATTTATATGAATACTCACATGAACATTTTTATCAATATATCTTTTACTTAAAATATATTGGTAAATATACGATGTGCACTCATAAATGTACTGATGTGAGTATTTACGAAAATGATATTTTGTCCGCGGTTTATAATCGTGAACGTGACCGCAGACCGACGTGGCGGCCGGCCATTGGCCTCCCCTGCTATCTCTAGGTCCCACTCGGACCAGAGGGTCAATGGTCGACCGTCACGTCGGTCGACGGTCATGTCTGTGATTAAAAATCGTAGACAACGTAGCAGCTCTGGAGTATTTATGTATATTCAGCTAGTGACTTAGGTCTCGTTTGATACACAGTAATATAATTGTAACTCCAACATAATTAAATAATTTTTTTTTATTTAATTATATTATGATTACGATTATATTTACAGTGAATCAAATGGATCAAATATCTGTAGGTGAACGTCACATGGTCTGTTATATTCCAAAAAGGGGCCGACACTAGCTAGCATCCTATTCGTTGAATTCTGGAAAAAAAAAAAGGAATATGGCATTGAGAATGGACTCGCATCTTCCAAAAGCATACGGTTAGATTAGATGACGAGAGCATGCAAAGAGAGATATATAGAGAGAGAGAGAGTGTGCAATCAATAAAATAATCGAATGGGCTCAATTATAAAGGTTTTTAGGTCCCCCCTCCCTCGTCGGCGAAAGAAACGAACCATACCGAGCTAAAAAGTAGTGGAAAGAGGGAGCTTTTGTTGACATAGAAGGAAATGTTTGAATTTATGGTTGGGCTTCTTCAGCAGAAAACCACATGATGGGGCCGGGGAGGCAGAAAAGAAATTAAAAAAAAATTAACTTTCGTCCAATCATTAACATAAATTTAAACTTATATTTTAATTAATTTTTTTTTTATGTTTATTAGACTTATATAGAAATGTAACTCAGACAGATTGGACTGAATCGAATTTAAACTCAACCGGAGCCCCATCCAATAAATTAGGGGTGAGCATTTGGTTTATTCGGTTTAAACCGAACCGAATAATCCAAAACCGAAACCGAACCGAATTGGCCCAAAACCGAATCAAACCGAACCGAATTAACTCGGTTCGATTTTCGGTTTATTCGGTTTATTCATTTTTTCAATTTTTTTGTGTTTTTTTTGTTAATATATATAGTAACTAAATATACCTATACATATTTAGTATATACCTATATTTATTTAGTATATAACTATATATATTAATACTTATATATATATATATATATATATATATATATATATATATATATATAGACACACACACACACACACACACACACACACACACACACATATATATATATATATATATATATATATATATATATATATATATATATATATATATTAAATTTTCTTATTCGGCTTTCGGTTTTGGACCGAAACCGAAATCCAAAACCGAAACCGAATAAATTTTTTTAGTATTTTCAAAACCGAAACCGAACCAAATTTTTTTTAAAACCAAACCAAACCTCTTATTCGGTTCGGTTCGGTTTTCGGTCCAAAATCGAATAATGCTCACCCCTACAATAAATCACAAGCTAAGCCAAAGTCCAATCCGATCTCGAGTTCAAAACATATTAAGCCTAAAATCGAGTCCGGAATAGAAAAGTACCTAAGTTTTTCCGATTGGGTCAGGTCTATCGGCTTTATCGGACTCAAATATAATATTTAAAATTATTTACAAAAAAATAATATTAAACACATAATTAAATAACAATTACACCTCGATTATTATAAAATATAAAATATAAAGTGTGTGTGTATATATATATATATATATATTTTTTTTTTTGTGTGTATATATATATATATATATATATATATATATATATATATATATATATATATATATATATATATATATATAAAGCCCAACTGAAATTCGAATCTGAGACTGAATCCGAGTATCTTCAACACTAACCCAACCCATTAAAGGGTTTAGGGTAAATGACAAAAAAAATCCTTCCTAAATTGGCCATTTTCGCGAAAAAAGACCCAATGCTCTTAAATTCTCCACTATTTATTTTTTGTTGCAAAAAATTCCTAAATGACAATTTTACCCCTCCCCTTCCTCCTTCTTCGGCCGTTGGGGGAGGGGCTGGGTGGCCGCGGCCCCATGGGGAGGGCTGCGTGTGGCCGGGACGAGGGCGTGGGAGGACAGCGGAGGGCCGACGAGTGCGGGGGAGGGCCGTGCTGGGCCGGCGAGGTCGAGGGGGGAGGCTAGCGGGGGACGGACGGGGCTGGGGGCTCGCCGCCGGGAGGAGGGCTGGCGGGGGGAGGGCAGGGGCGGTCGATCGGGAGGAGGGCAGGGGGGCAGGGCCGGCGGGGGAGGGCAGGGGGGCAGGCTCGACGGGGGTAGGGCAGGAGGGGTCGGACGGGGCTGGGGGGGTCGCCGCCGCCACCGGGGGTAAGAGGGAACCCCTCCCCCCCTCCTTCCTCGGCAGTTGGGAGAGGGGCTGGGTAGCTGGCGGCCCCACGGGGAGGACTGCGTGGGGCCGAGGCGAGGACGGGGGAGGACAGCGGGAGGCTGGCGAGTGCGGGGGAGGGTCGTTCAGGGCCGGCAAGGTCGAGGGGGGGGGGAGGCTCGCGAGGGACGGACGGGACTGGGGACTCGCCGCCGGGGAGAGGGCCGCCGGGGGGTAGGACAGGGGGTGTCGGGCGGGGCTGGCGGGTCGCCGTCGCCACCGGGGGAAAGAGGGGGACGAGAGCATTTTTGGGAGTAAAATTTTTAATTTTGACTGGAGGGACCTTATTGAGCGGATTTGTAATATAAGGAGGGTTGAATTGCTAAAAATGACTAATAGGTCTTAATTTGCAAAAGTCGGATATCTAACGAGGAATTTTTTGTCATTTACCCAAGGGTTTATCATATCGGGCTCGGATTTAGTCCGTCCGAGTTGCACCCGTAGACTTACATTTCATTTTTTTCACGAAAAATATTCGTTTTATCCCGAAAATTATTAACTTTTATCACGAAAAATATTTTTGCGACAAAAATAGAATGTAAAAAAATTATATTATTAATCAAAAAAGTTCCCATAAAATGAAGGAGATGAATGAACAAGATATTAATAAGTGGGACTAAAGTCAAAAAAAAAAAAAAAAAAAAAAAAAACCCATAAATCACGGAGATGAATGAACAACGAGTCGGTATTATTAACTATGGGGAGCCCATCACCCCCTCTTTAGTGGAGCAGATGCTGCATGCCAATGCCATGCCATGAGTAGGAAGTCAGAAGAACAAAAGTTGAATTGATGGATGGGTTGTCACCGTAACAGAAAGGAACCCACCGGTGGCCGACCTGTTGGAAACTGAGTGGCTTAGCCAGCTGCCATGATAACCTAACCTAACTCCGGCGGTGGGTGGTGGGTGGTGGGTGGGGAGTTTTGTGGAGTGGATGTAAAGAGACATAGTCAGTTGTGTACAGCAAAGTTTTCCAATGAACCAACCCCTGGATCGTTGTGAATAGAATAAGTTATGGGACCATACCATATCTTTTAAGCTTGTTCTTTCCCTCTGGATCCATCGTTAATGGTCGGAACTCGTATATAAAAACAAAAAATAAGAAAAGAAAACATATAGAAAAAAATTGGAAGGTCTAGTTAAGAAAATTGATTCTTTGTAAATTCAATCATTTTTTTTTGTGCTTGAAAAAAAAAATCAAGAAAGTGAACCATTACAGGAGAAAAATAAATCCTTGTTTGGGTAGAAAAAATCATTTTCTTCCGTATGTTTTTTCCTCTTGAGAATTAATTTTTTTTTACCTATTTTTTTTGGCATCCAAATACAGAAAAGAGAATATTTTTCTTTTCCATGGAGTGATTTCGTCGTTGACTTGGCCGTTAGAGCATCAATAGTAAATAGAGCTTAAAAATATATCTCGAGACATAAATTTATAATAAAAAAATAAATAAGTGTAAAAGAGGTTAGATTTATATAGAATAGTAAACAAATAAAACTTGGAACTTTAAAATGAAATAAATGGATATAGACCATGCGTCTTTTTCCCCAAAAAAATAGTATAAATCTATAATCTAGAAAATGGGACTCTAAGTTTAGCCTTACTATCTAAATATGAGTTTCTACATTCTAAATATAGAAATTCTGAGGTCCATGCTATAACTCCGGCCGAGACACAACCAGCTTTGGACTGTAATTGAACTTTACTATTGTACAAAAATGGGCTCCTACATTCTAAATATAGAATCTAGAAATTGGGATGAGCCTAACTATTGATCATCTTAGAATCAAAGCTTGAGGAAGGTTTGGAGTTCATAGTGTGATTTCTGTTTGGATTTAGTTAAGATCAGAATCTGAATGCCACAATCTTTTATGGTTCATATTCAGAGTTCGGTTCGAATTCTAATTTATAATTATGTCAAAATTTTGATTATTTAAATTAAAATCAGATAAACTGACCATATGATGTGACAGTCGATGTATTAATAATATTATTACGATAGTCTCATATATGATCAACACATAATCTACATTACTGGAGGAGGTTCTAATCAGTCTCTAATGTCGGGTCACACACAAGAATCCCATCCATGGAACAATTCAGTATTGGATAGTTGGATATTAGAGGGGGAGGGAGTTTTCAATTTTCTCAACATTGAAAAGAAGAGAGAAACCATTTTCGTCAATAGGAACCATATCGTCTTCGGTTGTCGACGTCAAGGAAAATCAAATATCTGTAGGCCATCGTCATAATGTAATCACATCGCGCACTTACAAAAGGAAAAAGTTGAAATCGTAGTTTGGTGGTTGCACTGGCTTCAAGCCCTTTTCACACTTCCATCGTCACTATCATACAAGTCTTTTTCTATCACAATATGGAGTCGCTTATGTAACATAAAAATAAAAAATAAAAAAACTTAACAAATTTTTATAATCGTTTGTTTGACCCGACATCAAACTGTTGTTGTTAAATTCCTAACAAAGTTAACTGAGAGTATCAAAACACAATACAATAAAATCAAGGTCAATGCCGTCACTTGACATATAAGTAGACCTATATTTTGGATTGCAGTTTAACCTCGTACAGACGCTTAAAATTTTTTTTTCTAGAGTATAACGAGTTTAGATGAAGAAGTAAGAAGATACAATTTGTTACAGATAATTGCACTAATCAGTATGTAGCTTTTGGTGTTGCAATTTAAGTTCGTGCAATCAAAAAATATAATCTAGTTTTTTCTAGGATGACGGAAAGGTTGCATGCATGATGCGATTTGCTATAGAAAATTGTATTCACAGGACACTTAATGCAAGGAATGACAACTCCAAATCATGCCATTTTCATTTATCATGGTAATATCATGAGAAACATGGTTCGAAGTTTGCTATTTTCAACTATAATCGGGATAAATTTTATTTTAGTGGGCGATGATTCAATTCCCAGTGGGAACGATCTTCGGTAGAGATGCAGTGGAAAGAGAAACGTGGTGTCTCTACTGTGAAGTGTGGTGCTCCTAGGGAGGCCAGGACTGTTCGACGGTGGGTAGGGGATCTGATTTCTTGGACGGATATGTGTAAATCTGAAAGTGTTAGGGAGGATTATCGCTGCAATATGTTGAGCCAAAAATGATAGATGGAAGGAAAGTACCTGAAATCACAAAGAAGGACTTGTCATAGATGTAGAAATTATGGAAGAACACCATAGTTCTGTACGTTATGGGGAATCGTCCGTATTATGGACAGCTTCGTGGCTATGCTAGGCATATGTGGCGGCCGAAAGGGACCCTGCCAATATTCTCCTGCTAGAATGGGTTCTATTTCATCAAATTTGGGCTTGTCAATGTTCTTAATAGGGTCCTCGAGAATGGTCTTGGACCCTTGATGGAAGGCTTATTGTTATGCGACGACGGGACCCTCGTCCAACTTAGCTCAGGTCGACTTTCCGTGGTTACGATTTGAATACCCGCAACTATGGGTATCCCTGCCATCTCATTGACTAGTGTGATTTGCAAGCCTCTCCGTGCTGACAATCATATCGTGAGGAAGGAGAGACCTTCATATGCAAGAATATTCGTAGAAATCAATGCCATGGAATGCAATGGTGGAGGAACTTGAAATAGAGTTACCTTAACGGAAAAATCTTGTTCCAAAAAGTTAAATACGAGTATATATCTCCGAGATGCACCGGTTGCAAAAGTTTTGGCCATATTAGAAGTCAGTGCTTAGAAGAACATATGTAAGGAGGTCAGTTAGACCATCTCTAATGGTGATTTCTAAATTTGAGTTCTTATCCTACTTGGCATTATACTTTAAGGAGATTTTTATCCTAATTGGAAGAATTTCTACATAGAAATTGTACACATACAAAAAAAAATACTCTCCAATGGTTCTCCATTTCTATTCTATGTGCCACATAGTAAAAGGACCAATTTAATGGTGTGAGGTCCAATAATAATTGTTGTAAAAGAGAGGAGAATTTCTATATGTAGAAACCCTCCTAAAAAGTTTCTATCCTACATCATTGTCACCTAGGATAGAAATGGTGATAGAAATTACCATTGAGAGAAGTTTTTTCTAAAATGAATTTCTTCCATAGAAATACGGAAGATAGAAACCCCCATTGGAGATGGTCTTATATTGATTTCTCAGGGTTACTAAATCGTTTTCTGTTGTTTTGTTAGAGCATAAATGTATATATGAGTTTGAATTTGTAAGCCTTCGAACCAGTAGTATGTAATTTCAATTATTAGAATGTAATAATAAAGTTATCCTCTTTAGGAATATATATAAAAAAAAAGGATGTGATGTCCGGAACCAAAATATTCAGATGTCCATATGCATCAGAATAAAGCAGCGCTATAATGCAAATTTCTTGCATGACATAATAAGAGGTTCCATTTTTTTCAACTTTGAAAAAGGAGACTGCCTTTTGTCTTGAAAGAGAAAGTTAAGTCATGGTGCCCCATCATTCCTCCTCACCATCAAGAACAACAGAAGAAGAGAACCCAAAAGAAGAAGAAGAAGAAGAAGAGAAAGTTCCATAGACAAACTGACAAAGGAAAAAAGAAAAAAAAAAAGAAAAAAAAAATGAGAGAGGGGATTTCATTAAGGCTGCCATTACCATCTCTCTTTTTTCTGCACCAGGCCGGTTTGCTGTTTCTCAATTCTTTTGGATTAGAAGTTTGCATGCACTGGTTGCCATTATATATGAAAATACCTACTCTCAACTTACTGAACCTAGCAATATAGGAACTACTTTCTTTTTTCTTTTTTTTTTTTCATTTGAAATTCTAAATAACTTTAGCACTCAGCAGAAATTTTAAACAATAAAGAAGATAATGAATGACCATTAATGGAGATCATCATGAGGTTTTTATGTTCGGAAATGATATTTTGGCCGTGGTTTGTAACCGCAGGCATGACTGCGGCCTGGCGTAGCAGCCAACCATTGACTCTCATCGTCAGATCCCATTCGGATCAGGAGACCAAGGACCGGCCACCACGCATCGGCCGACGGTCACGTCTGCAATTACAAACCGCGGACAAAGTAGCAAGATCCTTCTACGTACATGGTAGAGAAGAGACCGCTAGCTAGCTAGGAGCAAAAGGGAAAGCTGAACACAGAGTGAGCAAAGTATAGTTGAGTACCTTTTTCTTTTTTTCTTCTTCTTCTTTCGTCCAGTATAATTAAGCACGGAGAATGAATACCAAGTGTTCTATGTTCTTACTGCGAATGAGCCGACTCCTACCGGCTTTTATAGACCCCAGACACAAACTACTGTTATTTCCCTTCAAGCTGGTCTCTACTAAACTCGTGGCGCTGTCCATTGGCTCTTATCCACACATTATATATATTTTTCCAGACTCTTATCATTTCATTAATTATATATACTACCATGGTGGGAGGCAGGAATTTAAGACGCGATCAATCTCAAATATAAATAAATAAAGTCAGAAAAATAAATACACACACACACAAATATGGAAAAATTATTTGGCACCCGCAGGTGCACATCCGGTGCTCAAGATGTTCGTGGGCCGGGCCGGACAGGCCTGCGGTTCGAAAACCGACGGTTCAGAACGGGCTCGGGCCGGGTCCGAACCGGACCGAGCAACCAAGCGGGCCTGGCCCGGCTCGGCCCGGTTTGATGTGGATGGGCCCAGCCCGGCCCAGTGAACCGGACCAGAGGGTGGTCGGGCAGGGCCGGAGCGGTCCACGAGCCGGGCCGGGCTCCGGTTTAGTGCGGGCCGGCTCAGTTCATTTTTTTTTTATTTCTATTGTTTTTGTTTTTTTTTTGTTTAAATTATTTTGAAAAAATGTTTGTAATGTAATTTTAAAAGAAACGTTTGTAAGAGTTGAAAAAAAAAATATTTCTCCCTCTTCCTCTATCCGGACTTGGGACCGGCAATGCTTGCTTGGCATAGGCGTAGTTAGAAATATTTTTTTTTAATTTAAAAGTAAAAATTAGTTTTTGAAATTTAAAATTTTGAAAGTATAAGTTAAAATTTTGAAATTTTGTAAGTTATAATTTAAAATTGTAATTTTGAAAGTATAAGTTAAAAATTTAAAAGTATAAGTTAAAAATTTAAAATTTTGTAAGTTATAATTTAAAATTTAAATTTTGAAAGTATAAGTTAAAATTAAAAAGTATAAGTTAAAATTTTTAAATTTGTAAAAAAATTATAAAAAAATTGTAAAAAAATTGTAAAAAATTAAATGTACATACCTTGCACCGTAGCCTCATTCTTCTTGTTCGCCTTCATGCACCGAAAGCGATTCCAAGTCCAGCTCGTTGACATCAAGACCTTCATCTATCTGATTTTGGGTTCTTCTCTCGGCTTTAATCCAATCTTGTACGCACACTATTGCTTCCAAGATATCGGGCTTCAAGCGGACCCTCTTTCTGCTCCCTTGATCCTGCACTAAAACAGGACTCCGATGCTACCGTAGACACCATGACCATTAGTAGATCACGTGCTATGGTAGAAAGAACATGAAATCTCTTGTCGTGTCTCTTCCACCATTCTAAAACGGCAAAGTGATCTGGAGTCTCTTCTTCGTCTTCATAAGAACTAAGGTACAGAGACAACTTTTAAGTAGGTTGGAAAGATTGCTTTTGTTTCTTCCTTTGTAGTATGCGACCGGCTGTTGATAGCTTAGACGCCAAGCCGGAGCTACTACTAGCCCCCCTGAATTGGTCGGGTCGACGATGCTCTTTCTTCGTACAGTATAACTAACCTGTCCAACGCAAGTTTAACTTCTACTTTCAAGTCAGTAACATCTACATCCATATATTCTCCAAATCCATCTAATAAAGCCTCTACGCCATCCAATTTGATTGTAGGATCAAATATGGAAGCCAAACAATATAAAAGAGGTACTTCACCCCAATATTTCTTGAATTTGGCTTCCATATTTCTCACCACATATTCAAAATTTGGAAGATCTCTATATCTAGAAAATAAATAAGAAATGTTACAAAGTTCACGTAAAGCTAAGCAAGATGTGGGATAATAAACACCAGAAAGAATACATGTAGCATTGTAAAAAAATTTCTAAAAATTCACAAACACTTTCAGCTACTACCCAATCATCAGCAGTAACTTGAAAGTCAAAGGTGAGATCCGCATTACAATAATACGTAATAACATCCTTAAAAGGAATTACAGATTTCAACATCAAGTAGGTGGAGTTCCACCTATGTGGTATATCTTTCACAAATATTTTAAAAGTAATACCAAAATGTGCGCATGTGCATGCAAAACTTTGTTGTCTACATGGAGATGTGTTCAAAGTGTGCAAGCAATGTCGCAGAGTGTCTAAATGGTGACCAAAAAATTCTAAACATTCTTTAACAACTAAGTTAATAATACGGCAAGCACACCTAACATGCAAAAGTCTACCTTCTAAAATAGGATGAAAAATCAATGACAAAGAAGGCATAGCAGCATTATTGTTTGAAGCATTATCCAAAGAGACATAAAATTTTTTGTGGTGAATATCATATTCACGCACGTGTTTTGAAATGACACTTGAAATTACAGCGCCCGTGTGTGGATATTCTATAATTTTAAGACAGATCGATGATGCGTTTTTGCAACATCCATTGTGCATCTATATAGTGTGCAGTAATACAAATGTAAGCATAACTTTGCTTACTAGTCCAAATATCAGAAGTAATAGACAACTTACTAACATTTTGTAAAACCGCTTTCAAAGCGGCTCTCTGCTCCTTAAAGAGACGAATAGCCTCATTTCGAGCTTGTTGTCTACTAACTCTAGTAAAGGAGGGGTTTAGAGACAATGTTGCATAATCGCGTAAAGATTCACTTTCACCTGAAGTGAAAGAAAGTTCATCACGAATAATATATTTAGTTAATTCCGTTTTATGACGCGCAGCTGAGTAAGTAAAGTTACCCATTGAAGAACCGGTGGCACCTCCAAAGCTTATTTGGGTTTGGGACGTTTGAAGTGTGTCCTTCCCGTAGCAAGTGTCGTAGTGTCTGGATATGGTCCCGGTGCCACCGCCCTTCTTCCAGGCGTATTGGTTCAAACATTTCTTGCATTGCGCCTTGTACGATATTGGTTCACCCTTGGCATCTAAAACAAGCGAACCATCAGGATTAGTTTCATAAATCAACGTAAAAAAATTCCAATACTTAGACTTT
>JANAVB010014999.1:4144907-4277407 GCA_029216955.1 Iris pallida | reverse complement strand
GTACACTCCATGATTTTATTGTATATGCTCTATTTACAGTCTTATGGCTTTTATTCTATCTTGAGATCTGTTATGAGATATATGTACTCGTTCCATCCTGACCGGATATGTTGACAAAATTTTAGGAGTAGTTGTGCCCTCAGTATTGGACTTCATGATGTTGCTAGCTGAGGTGGATCTCACTATTCTTCTATGTGAGTTGCCTGGTAGTTATCCTTAGTTAGTCTTGTTGTTCCTTCTTTATTTTCCTATCTTATGATCATTTTAGATTCTAGTTGTTCTTTATAAATATATTAAAATAGTTTAAATTAGATAGGATTTTAGGATTGTTTTATGTGAGTGATATACAAACTGTGATAGTTAGAAGGATTTAAATTTACTTTTTTCCATTACCTACGGATACACATACGACTTAGACGGCTCATTTTGAGCCATTTTTATGCTTAGTAAAGATATGTTCCTTATGTGTTGTTGTATGTTTTGGAGGTTGAATTGGTTTTTGGTTTCTTATCCATGTTTGATAAATCTGGAATTCAAAATAAGGATTAGGGATGACAATGGGGCGGGTAGGAGCTAGAACCATCTCCCCATAAATAGTGTTCGAATTCCCGTCTCCAGTTGGATTTAATTTTGTATCCAATTCCGTTTCGTTAAACAATGCACTACCCATCCCATCCCGTTAACACATTATGGCCAAATATTTTTGTTCCCGTCATCCGTCCGGTAATAAATTTTACTGGACTGTATAAGTTTAAAAAAAATATCTTCATTCAAAAAATATAAGGCATGGTAGTAAAACATAGGTTTCATAAAAAAAAACAACTAAATAGATCATGAACTTATACCAATGACTTGCATATACGGGTATAAGTAATCAGGTCCGAGATTTATCGGAACGAAGAGTATACCAATATCTGGTTTGAATACGGCCGAAATTTTCTAACATAACCAATTTTTTTTATTACAAAACCTTAACAAACCTCACCATAGAGCATCTCCAACGTTGTTGCCTTGTTCTAACATGTAATTCCTGTTAGCTATATGCACATGTTACACATTTGTTAGCTAGCAAAAGCTCAAAACCATTAATTTTGTAATGTTTACTCTTTAATATTGTCCAGGTTCAATGAACCATATTTTTTATATACTTTTATTCAGCATCTATTACGTCCTTGATTCAAGCAACGGTTACAAAGTTTGAGCCTATATTATGAGCCTTTCATCTCCTCTCTTGACCAACAAAAAAATTTCTACCAAAAATCTCTCCCAAATTCTTGTTTTACTGAAATTCTTTCCGTTCTTCGTATCCTCGCTCTGGGCAGAGCTAAGTCAGGGTCAATCTCCCCGAGTTACGTGCGACGACGGAATACCGGAAGAGCGGGGGTTTTGCCACAAGGAGCATCCGAAAATATTTGCACATAGACCTGGATTAAATCTTAGGGCAATGCTTCGTGCGCGACTTCCCCGGAGGCCGGTAACTTTAATTTTTGTTTATTTTGTTTGCAGATTATTAGAGGAGTAAATCAAATATTTTACTACTAAAATATTGGTATTTAGCGACGGACCAATCCGTCGCTAAATACGTATATCCCATCACTAAATTAGTTTACCGACGGATTACCGACGGATAATTGACGTCGATAAACATAACGTCGCTATAGAAAATACGTCAGTACTACGTCGCTATAGCGACGAATTACCGACGGAAATACCGACGCAAATATAGCGACGGATTAGCAACGAATAGCAAACGTCGGCAACCAGAGGGACATATTAGCGACGGAATACCGACATTTTCTAGTGAGCCAAAATATCAAATTTTCCAGAAGCTCATCGACAGAAATTTCCATCGCTGACTCGTCTGATACGGTTTTAGTATCAGACAGATGCACAACGACGTATATTTTCGTCGCTAACCTGGAAATATTTCTAAGATTCCATTGCTAATCTGCCGCTGGTTAGTAGCTAGCCTGCAAATTTTCCAGAATAACGTCGCTAATCCGTCGCTGCTTAGTCGCTAAACGTTTTATTTATACCACATTAAATTGTTCCAGCTTTGCTCAAACCTGGGAATACATACATAAACTCATTCCAAAAGTCAAATATGTCCAACAGTCATTCCAAAAGTCATACACTCTATAACCCCAAATATGTCCAACTGTCATATATAAACTCTATAACCCCAATATATACAAAATAAATCCAAGCATCTCGATCAAACACATCCAACAATCAAATATGTTCACCAGTCAAATATAGTACATATACAAACACTTCCAACAGTCAAATGATAAAAATACGTCCAACAATCGCAATAGTACATATACACAAACTCATCGTCAAATACAACCCATCGTCAAATACAACAAAAAAAATAAACAAAACTCAAACTGATGGTAGTAGAGGTGGAGGAGGTGGTGGAGGCATAACCGGCCGTCCGTATGAATATAACTGCCCTAGGACCAAAGTGAGGATCCGATGTACGTCCTCGGCAGGAAAGACGTCTAGAAGAGTCGGCAGCACGACAAGAGGCACTGTGGTCGGAGGAGGAGCCGGTGTAGTAGGCGTTGTGGTCGGAGGAGCAGTCGTTGGCGGAGGCGCTGTGGTCGAAACAGGAGCCGGTGCAGTAGGGGCAGGCATCAGACCTGCTGTGATCAGAGCTCCACTCATCTGCCCCATATGACCCTGGAGGGCCACCAGAATCTGTGTAATCTGCCGTAAGGTGTAGGCGTCGGCAGTATCGTCGGTCTGTGGAGGTGGAGGTGGTGGAGATAGAGGAGCTCTGGAATAAACGGACGGTTGGGATACCAACGATCCGGTACCGTACACGCTGCCCCTTTCCCTCTACCTACGGCTTGTATCCACAAGTCGTTCCTCACAGCCGGCGACGGTGGCTGACTAGTCCCAGCTCCCCCCTCGGCAGTCCCTCCCTCACCGACTCGACTCTCTAAAGTCTCATAAGTCACTTATATTTATATAGGTGAATAGATTTAGAGTTAATATTGGTATTTTATTTTTGATGTAAGTATTGTTATTGTTACGTTCTTATACGTCTCTTAAACTATTCTTTGATTTATAATGCTACTTAGAGTTATGATTTAGAGTTAATATTCATATTAGAGTTTTAGAGTTCAGACTGACTATTTCGCTAACCTAAATATAGTTAAATACGTAAAGACGAAGAAAAAATGTAACTAGATATAGGATTAGAAAAATTTATATAGGCTTTGGTCGCCCGATCATCTACGAGCTTCCCATCCTTCTTTCGCTTATGGGTACGCTCGAAAACTTTAGAAAAGTCCACGACGTTCAGATCTCCGCCTGCCTTGGGGACCTTCTCGCACTGTAACAATTAAACATCAATTTATAACTAAACAGTAAACTTAAACAATTGAAGAAATAACAAATAACAATTCTCACCAGCCGTCGATAATCCTCTGTAATTGGGATGGATCCACCCGTGTGGTGACCACCCTTAGCACGGGCAGCCTTTGCCTTCTCACACTTGGACTTATAGGCCGGAGTGTCCTTCTTCTTCTTCATCTCCTCCCAGAATTCCTCCTTCAATCACTCCTTGCGTCGATCACTACTTAGTGTAAATAATACCTTCTAGTCGTTGACCATATCCCTCAACCTCTTGCTGGCGACGGACTTGTAGCACTTCCGGATCGCCTGATCTCTATGCGCCGGCCACCAGTACGACTTCTGCAAATAATGACAAATAAAAACAAGTGAGCAAATATTTAAGAAATGTTGTAAACAAAGACAATATTATTTAGACATACCTCAAGCATCTCGAGCCAAATGAATCGTCTATCAACTGGGATGTCCCTGAAGTTCAGATAGGGACCATGGAATTGTCGACGCATCAAATCCCCCAAATTTCTACCAGCCTGGACCAGAAAGAACCTGGAATAAACAAAACAATGTACGATTAGATAATAAATAGAGTATGAACAAATGTGTCTACCAACACTAGTATACTTACGTCGTTACATTGGCCCACAGCTCGGTACGAGTGATATTGGCTGGCCGCTCTGGCAAGGTAGGAGGGTCTGCAAATCCTGGTTGACGTATGTACACTCCACGGTCGACCAAAAGGCCAGGATATGGGTTCGTCGCAGTAGGAGCGACAGGTGTAGTCTCCGGTATAGAAGACGGGGCACCAGCACCGGTTGGAGTAGATGCTGAAGGAATATCAGGGCTAGCTTCGTCGACTGAAGAACGAGTGAACGGCGAAGATAAGCCATCATCCTCATCAACCAAATCGTCCTCGCTAACTCCTCTGCGATCTGCAGCCGGAGTACTAGGAGGAGCAGTAGTAGGAGGTCGACGGGTCGACCCAGATCCTCGAAGTCGACGTGGAATGCCTCGTCCCGCCATATGTAAATATGAAAGAAATAAATAAATAATATGATGATACAAATAATCAATGCAAATCTAATAGAAATTAAATAAAGGTGTGTTGATACAAATAATCAATACAAATCTAATAGGTAATACGTACTAATCTTCTTCATCTTCTTCGTAATCCGAATCTTCTTCATCTTCTTCATTTTTACTATTACTTCCACTTTCACCTTCATCTTCAAATTCTTCCTCCTCATCCGATACGTCCATTTCAGATTCCCCATCTACATGAGGTAAGTCCTCTATGTCAAGCTCTTCGTCAACTATATCATCCTCTACAGTAACGTCAACCTCCATGTCATCAATGCCAGCTAAACATATATATGTTGGTTGAGGCATGACTACCTTATCCTCCTGGTATGCTTGATCTCCAATATTATATGTATTTCTTGCTTTATTTTTGCATACAGTCCACCAATCACGAGTCGTGTGTCGTCGACTAGGATAATTCGTGTAGTACACTTGGATCGTTTGACTAGCCAACATAAACGGTTCGAAACCTATATATCTTTTTTCGTGTTTTATATCAATAAATCCGAACTGTTTGTCAATTCTCTATCCTTGCTTGTGTGTTGTGTCGAGCCACTCACATTTGAACAACACAATTTGGGTATCAAAAGAGTAATCCAACTCTAGAATATCTCTTAGAACACCGTAATAGTCAAATTCTGGATCGGCATCGTAGACTGAACCCCTTACACAAACTCCAGAATCCTTTGTGGAATTAGCCTCCTCATCAACAAATGAGTGATTGATAGGCTTATCAGTGGTTCTAAATTTGAAGCCATTGATGGTATATCTATCCCAACATTTCGCCCTCTTGCTTGGTCCGATAGCTAGTGCTCGAAGTCTTTCATCGGTCAATTGTGTGCCAGGACGAAAAACCTAAAACATCAAGTATCATAACGTCATTAGGAAAAAAGCCCTTTCGTCGGTCAATTGAATTTAGAATAGTTAAATGATACTAATCCTTACATAGTTATGGAACCACGACGGAAATTTTTTGTCAACCTCTCTACTAAGATCATCATCATCAATGTTAGGTCTCTCCATTTTTATCTCAGCTCTAAAAATACTATGATAAAAACGAAAAAAGTTAGTGAAATTTTTACAAGTATATTGCAAAATTGGAGTATAACATAGCAAAATTATGTCTCTTACTTTTCTATATCTTCCATCTCCTCTATACTACTATTTAGGTAGATATACCGATGAGCGGCTTCAAACTCATCGTCCTCCATCTACCGTAACTTAGAAGTACTTGTAGGCTTGCCACCAACATTGAAGATATTACAGATTCCACGATTCGGTTCATCGACCTCACCTTCATCATTTCTTGGTGCTCTATTTCAGTTATTCTGACATGAGTATCGAAGTAGATTGAGCAGAAGTTTGAGACCTCCTCAATAATATATGTTTCGCATATCGAAGCTTCTACATGGGCCTTATTGCCCACCTTCTTCTTCAGGTGATGTAGATATCTATAAATAATATATTCAATATTAGATCTATTTGAATAAAATAATTATTAGTACTAGATAATTAAATAATTTATACCTCTCAAACGGATACATCCAACGATAATGGACGAGAGCACCGCTACGTGCTTTATATGCAAGATGAATTGGCAAATATTCCATACTATCAAAAAATTCGGGAGGAAATACCTTTTCTAACTTGCACAATGTCAATACAATCTTCTTCTCAAGTTCAAATATATGTTGCACTGTCAACTTACTTGAACACAAGTCTCTAAAGAATATAGATAACTCGGCCATCGGACCTCATACTTGAGAAGGCAACATCTCTCTCAGAGTGATAGAAAGTAAACGCTCCATGAACACGTGGCAATCATGACTCTTTATCCCTATCAGCTTGCGTTCGTTGAGATCGACACATCTTGCCAGATTCGACACGTAACCGTCAGAGAATCTCAAGTTTCTAATCCAATTGCATATTATCAATTAATCATCCCTACTCAGTGTAAATGGTGCTGAGGGCTTGACCCAGTTACCATTGGATCTTCGTGTTAGATGCAACTCTGGACGACTGCAAATAATTTTCAAGTCCTTTCTTGCTTTAGGATTGTCTTTCATTTTTTCTTTGATATCCATCACCGTATTGAAGATGTTGTCGAATACATTTTTCTCAATATACATGACATCAAGATTGTGTCTTATGAGATTGTCCTTCCAATAAGGTAAGTCCCAAAAGATACTCCGCTTCGTCCAATTATGGTTATGTCCGAATCCTTCTAGGTGATAACCCAAACTCGGATCTTTTTTTACAGTCGACAAATCCTCTACCTCCGCCCAAACGATATCTTTAGTCAATCTCAGCGGGGGAGGAGTTAGTTCTTGTTTATCAGCTCTAAAGGCGTCCCTGTTCCTTCTCCATGGATACGACATATGAAGGAACTGACGATGGAAATAAAAAAAGCTTTTCCTCTATTCTAAAAGCGAAATGACTTACTCTTTTCCATACATATCAGACAAGACATAATACCATAAGTACTCTACCCAGATAACATTCCGTATACTGGAAAATCATTAATGGTCCACATCAACATCGCTCTCATCTGAAAGTTCTGCTCCATCAATATATCATACGTCTGAACGTCGAACTGCCACAATTGTTTCAACTCGTCCACCAATGGCTGCAAGTAGATATCGATGTTCTTCTTTGGATTTTTTGGACCAGGTATGATAAGTGTCAAGAACATAAAAGGAGTCTTCATGCACATCCACGGTAGTAGATTGTAAAGGATCAATATCACCGGCCAACAAGAATACTGAGCCTCCGACTGTCCGAAAGGAGTGAATCCATTTGTAACGACCCGTACCCGCTTTTCGAATACAAGTCGTATCCAAGCCCAGCCTACGCCACAGTGTCGGCGGTAGAATGCTGTCTAATAAACACAAGTCACTGAATCTATAATCACGGGGAAAAATCTATATCTTATCCACAGAAAAATCAAGACATAGCCATGATCAATGAATATCCATGAAACTAAGCAATAATGAATATAAACTGAATGTATCCAAGAATCAATGTCACGTCTGGTGGACACAAATCCACTACCAATAGATAAAAATCGAGAAAATACAAGAAATAACTAACTGAGTACCAACTGCTAACCAAGACGACCTCAAATGCAAGCACTGCGATCTGATGCTGACTCAAACTCCCTCGCCTTCTCCTGACTCAAACTTGGCTAAACCTGAAGAGATCATCAGGTCCTCAGAGGACTAGCAAGATACATAAAAATGAGCCTTTCTAACAGTTTATCATGCATGTAGAAAATCCAGAATAAACAAGTAAAACTAAGCAATGAATGAAACACGAATCTGTACACTGACTACACATAAATGAACTGCTGAATGAGAACGAGAATACTTATGTCAAGATGTCAACGGATAACCAAATCAAATACTCAAACCCTTGCCCCTAGTATGGACTCGCAGGTTTGAACAACTACTAACTCTCGCCCCTAGTGTGGACTCGTAGGTTAGCTTCAGAAATCACCCTCGTCCCTAGTGTGGACTCACAGGTGCGGACAGATATCTACTAACCCTCGTCCCTAATGTGGACTCGCAGGTTAGCTTCAGAAATCACTCTCACCCCTAGTGTGGACTTGCAGGTGTGGACCAATAACTACTAACCTTCGTCCCTAATGTGGACTCGCAGGTTAGCTTCAAGATTTCAAGGTAAGGAGGTATAGCAGTTCAATTTATGACTTCTCGACCCATGACACGACTCAATCAAGACTCAAGTGAACACGTCCAATAAGACTCAAGGCTAGATGTGAACATGGCCTATATAGCAAAGATAAAAATACACAAGCAGGATATGAAAAGTACATGTCAACAATAATAAGAAAAACTGAATAATGAAAGACAGTGCATGTAAATAAAGCTGTGTAGAAAGACAAGGTATACTTACCTGTGGTCCGGTGTTGCTGGCACTGTCAGGTGCTATATCGAGTTGTCCAACCTGTTTTGTGAATTTCCATGTCAATAAGTGTTTCAAAAGAATAAAGTTACTTATCTACTGGGTCTTATTATGATGAAGGCTTCTAGAGCAACACTAACTCTTCGTACAATCTAATTGGGTTTATTCAACTCAGTCCCTTATCACTTAGTTGGTAAATAGGACTTATCTCTATTTTATCATAGGTCTAGATGGTATCTTAGGGTACACCTACCCATGTAAGCCCTTGATTCCTCTTGACACTACTTATTCTTGATATCTCTATGATCCTCCTCTTGTACAATATCCTAATCCTTTTCTTAGCATACCTTAATAAGATATTCCCTACTCATAATGGACTCACTTACTGCCAGTTACACTACTGATTTACCATACCTATGTTGTATCCACAGTTTGTATAGTCTTCCCAGGTCAATTTGCAGTCCAGTACCCCCTTATTGTTGCTGTTCACTACTGTTACTCCTAAGCATGTAAACACAGCCTAGATACTCTCCTCTATAGGCTTGTACCTGTACTATGTTATCAATATGAATCTGGGTCTATATCACTGGCAGTTGGCACCCCTGTGTGCAGATACCACAGGTACTCAAGGTTCCCACTCTTTCTCACTGTTATGTACTGCTAGTAGGTGAGCGCACTAAAATGTATAGATGACTGAACTTATACAAGCAATGGATTTATCAATTTGTCAGAACAAGGGTCTCAAAAGGGAACTGAACTAAGTTCAGTAGCTGACAATTTGAGTGGCACTTTAGTCGAGCAATGGACAAGACAATGTACCCAAGTGACTGCATAAATGGCCTAAAGGGTTGTAGCAATATGCAGGACATGTGTTGTTCTGATACGTGAAGGTGTTTATCTCAATGCAGGATATGAACAGTGCATTTAATGAAAGATGAGTGCAGTGAACTAGTTTGATGAATAATGAAGGCAGTGAACATTCTCATGCTCTGATACATGAGTATTCAGAGTGTTCAGAACCCAGTTGGGTCTGAGACTCCATCTGGACTCAAGTGCAGTGTATGTATGCATGGAAGATGAAGGGTTCAAGACAAGGTAATGCAAAGCTATGGAATGCAAAATTGGGAAGGCAAAAAAGGCAATATGTAGGATTTGAAATTTAATGATATGCAATCACATGAAATGGATTAGTGCAGGACACAATTGCAGTGAATCCCTTGGCTTGGTCGGCCAGGGAATAGCTTAAACAAGGAAAAATAAAATGCAGTAAAATGTTTCCTAAGTGTGTGCAGAAAAGTATGGATGATGCAATGAGCATTTGCAGGTAAACAGGGCAAGTGCCCAGGTATGCAATGTAGAATGTGATGCATGGTGGTCACAGAACATGTGACAAGGGAATGTAGTGAAATATAGGAATTAGCTAAGTGTGCAGCATGTCTAAATGAGTGTCTCGTATGAGGTTGTAGGACAATTGAATGATTTGAACTATTCTCTAAAAGTTTCACTCAGGTTTTCCTACATAGCATCCCTATCTTATGCTTGTATCAGGTATATGTCTGATACTCTAATTTCCAGAGTACAAGTTATCCCAATTATGAAGAAGAAGCACTGATATGGGCTTGACCATATTTAAAGCCTGATACTTGGAAACATGATGTTACAATAAGTTGATTTGCATGCAAAATATGTCAACAAACATCCACAAAGGATGATCCACTTAAACAAAACAATGGTCAACTGTCAGCAGGGTTTAGGCATTAGTTTAATACAATTCTAGAAGGCATCTTTCATATTGAAATATGGACGTGTAACATCAGTTTGATTTTATAACTGCCCTTAAGTGTCATTCACATATATGTTGTGTGCATGCATCAGTTGTCCACGATCTTGAACTTGAAAGATTTTGGTGTGTTCAATAAGAATAAGGCGGTTAATAGTGAATCACTAAACAAGGTATGGTTTCAGATATCCGTGTGTCGACTGATACTTCAAGGCAACATAACAAGGATTTGTAACTACTATGCCTAATAGTAACAGATGCTTGCAGCCTATTGCTAATGTTACAATGGTAGAAAAATCCTTCTCTCGTGGCACACAAACTCATGGTGACCTGAACACACAAACTGGCACATGGGTTTAATCCTCTTTCTATACATTAACAACTTAATGAAGCAATCAATAAGGATTCTTCTTCTACTTCCTAGGCATTTAATCAAACACTATCCCATCCCCATCCTAAGTTCTGTCAACAACAGGAATTCGAGTGTTCGAAGGGTTACCTGTCGAGTTTGAGGTTGGACTGCTCCTCCTTCTCCTCAGCTATTCCTGCAACCGAGAAATTGGTTTCTAGGGTTCTGCAGGGGGTCGGCCACAATCCTCTCATATATATATACTAATGTTTGATTAAGAAGGATGAGATAGGAAGATCGGGTTTGCTCTTATCTAAAGTTTGTGCGAAGGTTTATCTCGAATTCAATTTGAATTCGAGTACAGGGGTTTGGTTATAAAGGAAACAGAACAATGGATTCGACTTTGAATTTCATCTCAAAGTCCAGCAGGATTTATATGAATCCAATTTAAATCCAATTAGGATTTATTCCCTGTAGAAGGAATTCTCAATTCGATTTGAATTCGGGAAGGGGTCGGATTAGAACAGGATTTGAAATTTTTAGAGATTTAGCACAAAGCCCCCCGTCTATACCTTTATTACTCACTTGAAACCTCTAACCATAACAATATATGTGACAAATAAATAATAAAATAAATAAGAATAACGAAAAAAATATGAGAGGATAAAATTGGCCAAGGGCTTGACACCATCAGAACATAAAGCCAGCCAAACATTCCTAGGCTCTGCAGCAAATCCACCGACAGGACAGAATGAGGATCACAACCCGGATATAACGGAGTATCTGCATGATTGAACATATCATAGAACTCCTTTGCAACAGGATTTGGATCCTCCGGATCAAAACTTGGACCGGCAAAATCTGCATCAAATACCAACTCACGTGCCAAGTTTTGATGCTGATATTGGAAGTGGTCTCCAAGAGTGGGGTCTCCCACCTCCGTATTGAAGGAGGACTGATATTAGGGAACCAAAGGTTCTCCTTGAGCCGTCCACTCATTGTAGTTCGGTACGAAACCCTTCTTGTAGAGGTGCTCTCTTACGAGATCTACCTCTCTGAATGGTATATTGTGATAATTGACACAAGGACACTTTATGAGCCTTCCGTCTATGGAATAAGGTTGGCTACTGGCGTATCTCAGAAATTCCTCGATGCCTGTCTTGAAATCATCCGTCAAACCAATCTTGCTCTCATGTTGCCGATTGTACATCCACGAATGGTTAACTAAGTATCGATTCATTGTTGAAACCAATTCTGCACCAAGTACCATATATTGGGTAAATACAAGTTAAAATTAATTTAGTACCTAATTGTAACAAACAATGTTAACAATATCAGTATCGAAATTGATATCATACCATTCCTTTGAGTATCGATATCGAAATCGTTATCAGACCATTCCTAAGAGATCTCGACGACAAAATTAGTAATATCGACCATTCCGACGATTATGGATATCTAAATTGGTATCAGATCATTCCTATGAGTATCGATATCGAAATTGGTAATATCGACCATTCCTATGAGTATCGATAACGAAATTGGTATCAGACCATTCCAATGAGTATCGATATCGAAATCCGTATCATACCATTCCGATGAGTATCGAGATTGGTATCGGCCTATCGGTTTTGTATCGATCGTATCCTTATACCGTATCATATCGATATTATATTAGCCTTATTGGATTAGTACTATCAGCCGTATCATATCGGTATCGGTCTTTCAAGCTGAATCATATCGATGTCGGTCTCTCAAATAATGCAATATGCCAACATTTTTAATAATGCAATATGTCCTCTAATTTTTGTTTTTCTCCATTCCCTTTCAACTTTCGTCTATTCGGATTCAATACATGTCGGTTCCCTAAGCCTTACAAAATTATTAAAAATATACTTTACAAGATTGTTGCCACAAATATGCCCTCTAATCTTTGTTTTTCTCCATTCCCTTTCTCAAATTAATTTTCTTATTTTGTAGTGTTTTCAATGAGCCAAACTTTTTCATATTAACATAAGTTTACAAGCAAAATTTACAAAACCAACTACATCACCCAATTTACAAGCAAAAGTATTCATATTAACATAATTTTAAAAAAATAACACAAAATTAAAAAAATTACCTAGACTAATTGGAGGAAGGAGGGGGGTTGAAGGCTGATTGGAGAGGGTGTCTCCGGCAGGACCGAGGAGGAGGAGGGGCCTAGAAGCAGTGGGAAAGAGGAGGGAAAGGAGGAGGGGGCCGCTGTGGGAGGGTTGGGGGAGGAGGGGGTCGCCGTAGGCTGGTCGGGGGAGGAGGGGGCCGAGGAGGTGGGGCGGCGCGCACGTGAGGGCGACGGCGCGCGTGTGAGGACGGCTGCGCGTGTGAGGGGTGTCACGACCCGCACCCACTGTGAGGGTACGAGTACGTAACAGCGTCCAGCCTATACCGCAGTGTCGACGGTAGAACGCTGTTCTAGGTCACTATCTAACCAACAACTCATGCAATTATATAGTTTACATGTCAAAATCTCAACTCCGAACGGAGGACAAGTATAGATATAATGAATCTCAATCACAGTCTAAGCACGATATGATAACACAGATGTTTATAACTAAGACTAGATAACAACAACAAATCCAACTACTAAATAATAATAATCTCAAGCAATCTCAAAACAAAACAATATCTCAACCTATTAGAATTCAAGTTCTAAAACATGAAACTAAACCAAATCTACTAGATAGTCTCTCGATCACTCCTGAGCGTCGGGGCCAAAGGTAGCTAAGCCATCTCCTGCTCCTAGGCAAGTAGGGTAAATGTCCTCAGGGCAATCATCTGTAATATTTTTAACAGGTCCAGTCAGGACAGGAACGTTACAACTCATCTAGAAAACCCAAGTAAATAACAGAGAACTATAAAGCAGTTATAGACAGTTTTATTGATGAACATGGTAGTTTATATTCAGATGATGGTATAGAGAAACAGTTAAGATACAAGGAAATTAAGGTAACTAAAACAAGAGAAGAATCATGGCAATGAAGACTGTAAAATAAGATTCTAGCTGAACTAGAGTAACATGATAAGTGTAGACAGTAACTGTAAGACAAGTGTAAATCCTATATAAATCCAGTACGAGACGAATCTAATACATGATGAATCCAGTACAAGATGATTCTAGTCAGTGATCAAGAATCCAGGTGAGACCAACTATATTCTTAAAATACCGAGATCGACATGTAAACGGCTGTAGGTATCAGGCACATCGTACACTCGGCCAAGTGTGGGATGGCTATGCTTTCAGTAGATTCCAGTTTGGAGAATCCAGATTTGGGATATGTCTACATGTCTTACTCAATATTTTCCCGCCCCGTAATACAAGTGAATCCAGAATTCGACACGAGAATCGAGATGAGTCCTGTAACTCCATTTTTTCTATTTTTCAAAATTTTTTAAAGTTTCTAATAATAATAACAAGTTTAATTTAAGTAATATTGAATATTGATAATGTTTCATTAAATATCTTCGAATAAATATTTTGATTATACTTTGGAGGGAAATTTACTTAATAGCAGGATTTTCAAATTCAAAAAATTAGTTGTAACAACAATTGTGGCCCCCACCACTTGTAATTTTTTTTAACAATTCTTCTAACTAATTTTTGTTTTCATTTTCTAATATGTGAAAAGGGTGGGGGGTTTTGTGTTTAAAGGCCAAGTAGTGGAGGGATCTTTGTGCATATTTGCATTCTTATAGTTACTGAGGAGAGAGAAAGACTCCTCAGTTCATTTCTCGAGCTCCTCTTCCCTATTTTCCCAATTCTTCACCGAGAGCTCTAGCGCTAACCCTAAATCCTTGACTTCGGCCATGGCGAGGCCGGCAGCACCTCCACCGAGCGGCGTCTGAGCCACATCTCCAACAGCGAACTTCTCCGGCGTCGTGCGATACTCGGTGGTGCATTCTTCGGCATCGTTTCCTCGGCGACTGCAAATCCTCTTAGCGGCGTTTATCCCTCCGGCGTAGCGAGGCCGGCGATCCTCCCTCCTAGCGACGGCTGAGCCGTCGACGAGCGTGTCACTTCGTCAGCAGATTTCTCGGTGCACTCTACCGACGATGGCGACTGCGTTGGTGATGACGAGGGTTCCCTAGCTCCGACAATTGAAGACAGATCCACTCCTAGCAGTAAGGTATTTCTCTGGTGGTGCTCGATGGTGCACGTTCCTCGAGCGATGGTGTCCGATGCACTCGTTCTCGGCTGTCGGTTTCCTCGACGGCGGTGACCGAAGGTTTGCTTCTTCTCCGACGAGCGAATCTTGACATTCTTCACCTCCTTCTACTGATCATTCGAATCACAGTAAGTATCAATCTGTACCCTGTATTTTAATCTTAAAATCTTGATTTTGTGTTCTGTTCTTCGACCCTGCGGTTGATCATCGTTCTCTTTCTTCTCATGGAGGTTCACCGTAAAGGATCGATCCGGTTGGGGTCTTGTGATTTTGGAACCGATCAATGATTGGAAGCTCATTCATCAAGTTTCGACGAACGTCTGAGCAGTAAACTCTTGAGTTCACAGATCGTGTGAGGCTCAGTTGGACGCATTTTGTATTCCGTCGGATTCCCCTTCAGGTATATGCACTCTTCTTCTTGATTTTGTTTTCCATGTCGAATTCATTACGAGTTGTTCGGCTTTGTGTACTCAATGTCAGGATCTGTAGATTGGGTGGCGTGTTGCTGTGTTGCATATAGGGGATGTTGTGTTCATGTTCGTGTGCGTGCGTGATCGAAGCTGGTTGGAGTTCAGATAGATGTTCGTGTCCATTTCTTTTGGTGTGGTTCGTGTCCGAGACTTGGTACCGTTCGTGTCACATTCATGTGTACCAGTTCGTGTCAGTGTGGCATGTCAGGGATAGGATGGGCTTTGGCAACCTGGGAGCACTAGTCTAAATTGATTTTATTGAATCATTGAATTGAGTTAGTTTATGCATTTATTTTAAAAGTTTTGTCGTATAAATTTCTATTTTAGTCTATACTATTGGGTTCAGTTGTGGAGGAGGACAGATGCAGATCTATTCATATATATATTTTTGATTTATTTCAATTTTGGTTGTAACTTTCATTAATATGCTGTGTTTTGAGAATGTAGCTGCGGAAATGATTTCTGAATGGGTTGCAACCTGGGAATCAACCTGTGTTGTTACATTGTACACTTTGGGATGGTTGTAATTCAGCTATGGATGAATCAATTTCCAGTTGTTAGCAAGTTGGTTCAGTTGATGAACCTGGGACTGCATATGCAGTGTTTGATTCAGATTGGTGAATTGGAAACTACATATGCAGTGTTTAATTCAGATTTTATGCAATGTCTTAGTTCGCATTGATGAACCTGAGACTTGTATGCAATGGCTTGGTTCAAGTTGATGAACTGAAGACTTTCATATGCAATTTTTTGGTTCAATCTGTTGAACTTGAGATGCATATAGCAACTGCCTTAATGAGTTTGATGATCCTAAGATCCCTATATCAATGTTGATTTAACTAGTTGAACCTGAGACCCTATACCAATGTTCTGATTCAATTAGTAAACCCTGAGATGAAGTTCAGTTTAGATTATGTTTATAATTTGCAATGAATGCATTTGAATAAACTTGAATATTATATGCCTGGCTAGGGAAGCATATCAAGGGCTAGTTGGGATTATAGGTCAGGCTGCCTGCTTAGTACTTTAATGTCTAATACATAAATCAATACCTGCCATCTATTAAATGTGCTTGTGTAAATTACTTTGTTTATCCTGAGATCTTGAGTTCTGTGTTGCCTTTATTTAGAGTGATGTGGCTGGATGAACAAAGAAAGTTAAGACCAGTAGATAGTGGGTTGCTTGATGTATCACTTTAAATACTAACTTGTACTAGGTTAGAAAAGGGTAAGGGGTGATAGTATCCGTAGTTACACTTTATAGTTGATCATAGTTAGCAATCACAAGATAAATAAATTAGAACTTATTTAGATATTAACCCACTTGTACCAAATAAACAGGTGGACATACGGCTTTACTACCCATTCTCGATCACCCTGAGCTAGACAAGTATACTCCTCGGATTTGTCCATTTTCTCATGTCTTTTATATTCATTCTTGTATCTTCTGGTTGATACGATATATCACGAGATTGTCATGTATCATGTTTCCTTGGGTTTACTTATGTCTGGGAGGGAAATACTACAAATGTGTGATCAAACCCGAGTTACTATTCATGTGAATAGCTTATTCCCCGCATCGTGCACGCGGGACCGAAGCCGTACCATTTCATGTTTCCTGAATCTACCCAAGCCGATCACACACTCTGGATGTATTTCGATATATTGCACACTTCAGGATTCATGTTGTATTTCATGTTCAGGACTCATTTCATGTTCCCTGTATTTACTTTCAGTATTCATATTCAGGTTTCGTGTCTTGTTCTCATTTCTCGTACTTTATATATATTTTCTGTATTAATTTTCATACCATGATGTTCATGTTCATTTCCTTGGATATACTTAGCTCCGCTCCTGACTAGGATATGTTGCAGGTGTACTTACAGTGTACCATTCTACCTTGTGGGCCAAGGCCAGGATATTAGCTGAGCAGGATGAAGCCATGAGTTAGCTTGAGGATTCAGGTTTAGACTACTTAGCTTTACTTCTAGATATTGTCTTTAGAGTTCATAGCATATTTTATTCCTGTTGACTCTGGTACCTTTATAATATATAGATTTGTGGATTATGGTGATCTTTCTGGGAACGTTTTTAGATGCTGTAATTGTACACATTTATATTTATCTGATTAGATTCCCTAGCTTGGTACAGCTTACTTTGTCGTGTCTAACGACGAAGGCAGGGCGTGTCCGACTCGTGTCCGATTATTCGAAAGCGGGTCATGACAAATCCAGCCAAACATGATGATACCAACAATGATTCCAGAATGATTCTAGTAATAGAAGCCAAACATGATGATACCAGCAATAATTCCAGTAATAGAGGCCAAACAAGATGGTATATGTGTCGCATACATGAATCCAGAATATCCATACGAGTTGTAACAGAGAATCATATAAAACTAACTAGAACTGAAGTACAATAATTGACAAGTAAATAAGAGAACTATCAGAGAATGTACTCGTCTGCTATCTATATGTCTGAAGAGAATATACTGTCTGAGGAGAGTGTCTGACTCCTATTTAGAATAACACAAGTCACAACATGTCCAGAATGGTAATATAAACTGCTACAATATATTCTACATGATGTTTGGGTCAATCTACGCTAAAGTCAACTTTTGGTCAACTCTAGTCTACTAACTAGTCAAACTAGGTCAACTAGGTCAAGCCTAACCCAAACAAGTCTCACTAAGCCTAGCCATGTCTATCCTAGCATTCACACATTATATATATATACTAAATTAATATAAGCAACTTATATATATATATATATATTATATTATATATTATTATCACACAAGAATATAGATTTATATATAAACATATAGAGAGATAGAGATAGTGTGGCATGTGTGTGTGTCAATATTGTGGGTGTGTGTACAATAGTGTGTGAGAAATCAATGTGTGAGTGTGTATAGATATCAACATGGGTTCTCAGGTTTTGTAGAGTAATGTGTGTGTGTAAACATATTACAACATAGGCTATAGGGGTATCTCAATGGGTGTACACATACTTAGTAGCTATAGGGTGTGTGTTTCCAGAATTTGGGTGACAGTCCAATGTGTCCTGGGTGTTCTCAGATTTGTGAATGTGTGTAGATGTGTATGGGTGTGTGTAAGTCACAAACTAAGTTCTCAGGTTGTACTTATGTGTGTGTGCAATATATGAGGAAACAATACAACAAATAACAGTTGTGAGTGTAGACATGCATTCAATTCCAGTTTTTAGTTTTTAACAGTGTGTGTGTATATAGGTAGCAGTGGCTATATGTTGTGTGTGTGTGAAATAGGAAAATAGTGTTCAGTTCATCATGTGTGTGTAACATTGTGTTCTCAGCTCAGCCCATGTGTGTGTAGGGATATTAGGAAAACAATATGTAGGTTTCAGTTTACATGTGTATGTATATGAGTGATATGGAGAAAACAGAACACACAACAGTTCTCAGGAAAAACAATACAATACAAACTCGAAATTCAATGATTAATCACCAATCATGAACCCTAACATGTGCATTAAACTCTTACATATATAGGTGAACCATCAGTGATAATTAATCATCTAAAATCAGGAAAACACATTTAAATCTGAGAAAAATCAATATCAGTGAACTAGGTATCAGAAAGTTGGGGAAATCACAATTTCGAAATCCAAATTCAATTAATAATCAAATCTAATGGTTGGTAATCAAAGCCCCACATGGGTACGTGTCCTTCGAACCATTTCGTGTCCAATAAAGCCAGATACGGCGTGTCCACGCTTACAAACACTGCTCGTGCATGCACAGACACACTGCCTCATGTACGTGTTCACGCGTGTCTAGCACACGACACACGACACAGCACGAGTGCGTGTCCACAGATTCACCTAGGGTAGGGCTACAACCCTGACACCCTGCCTCGTGTCCATGAGACACCAAGACACGACACGAAGCCCGTGTCAGAGGTGTTTATGGCTCACGCGCACAGTAGGCGATGGCCAGTGCGGGCTCGATTACGTGTCCGACTTTACACGAAGTGACTCGAGACTCGAGGGCGCTTGTGTCAGACACTGCCCCTCGGTCCTCGCCAAGTGACATGTGTCGAGTCGCCGTGTCCGAGGAGATTTGTACCCCGAGCAGCAGGGTAGTATCCCGCGGCTGCTGCAGCGAGTTCGTGTCCTCGTGCTGACACGACACGACACGACACAAAAATCACCCACAACTGACATGAAATCAAACACGACCCATAGAACTACAAATCCATTCAAACACAATTCAAAAATAGAAAAAAAACATCGAGTGTGGCATTTCCTCAAACACTTAGAACTAGGTTAGGATACGTGTCCGATACGGACACAAAATCAATGCAAACTTTCATAAAACTTACACCACAGCTAGGGGACACCTAGATCTAGGCTAGGATGCAAAGAAATCAGAATTTAAATACAGTTTAGAGGGTTAACCTATAGTGTGTCAAATGGCAAAAAAAGCCCCAAATCGAATGATTCTCCTTGCTAGCCAAACTCTCCAAATTGTTCCAAAACTGAGATTTCTCTCCATGACCATAAAATAGAGTAGGATTAGACTCTAATGCAAGAAACTAGAGTCAAAAAGGAACTAAAAGGAATTAGTTATGAATTTGGGAAGATGGATAATACCTTTCCTTTCAAAAAGTTACAATGATACAAAAGAGGCAAGAACAATGAAAGAGAGACTTTATTGGGGGGATTCCCAATGTGGCCGGCCACTATAGGAAGGAATTAGGGTTAGGGTTTCACTAGTGAGCTATGGGCCAAGTTTAAATGGTAAGGGAAATCGATTCATAAGCCAAAGTCCTTGAACCGAGTCTTTTATTCTCCTATTTGAAATTGATTCTAAATGACTTAACTTGGGTTGACTTAAGTTAGAATGGGGTCCCACTATGCTAATCAAGTCACCATAGCTAGAGTCAACATCTAGTTAGTCTCTAAAGTCTCAACTAGTAAAAGTCAAAAATAACAATCATCACTTCAATAAATTCAAAATTCACAAAATGACTAAAATACCCTCAAGCTAAAATGTGGTAGTGACAAGGGGCCGAGAAGGAGGGGGTCATCGGGGAAGGAGGGGGTCGTCGAGGAAGGAGTGGGGGGTTGCCGTACCGGAGATCACGGTCGAATGAGGAGGAGTAAAGGGTTTCAGGGGTTTTGGGAGGAAGTTAGAAATTTGGACAAATTTTGAGAATGAAAATGAAAGGTTAGCTGCCACAGTTTTATTCGTCGCCAGCGACGGAAATTTTCTGTCGCTAAGATGCCGGTACTAACTTAGCGACGGACTAGCGACGGACTCCGCGACGTATATTGAAATTTTATTATGCATAAAAACTCGGTCGCTATTTCGTCGCTATTTCGTCGCTATTTAGCGACGGATTATCTTCCATCGCTAAAGTCAGTCGCTATTTATCAGTATTTTTGTAGTGTTTCTAACAATCTAAGAGTTATTTCTTTACTTTACCGTATGCATGTTTGCTAAATCTTTGATATGTCAAGATTAACATATTTCTATTATTCTAATTGAATATATTGTTTAGTCATATATATTCTTTCACATTCTGTTGTGTTAGCAAAGCACATAATTCGGTTTTAAACATTAGTGAAACCAAGTTTTGATGATTTAAGTGCTGAAATCTCTGCAATTCCACATTCTGACTTCATAAGTAGTTAGCTTACTGATAAATTGGAGCAGCAAATGTGAGACGTACCCTTTGGTGTTGACATGCACCATCTTTTTATAATCTTTATGCTTACGAGTAATCTCCATCTATGTGTCCCATTAAGTACATCTATTTTTTACCGACGGTGCAAACAATCTAGTGTTGACTCTAGTTTATATCTGATCACTTTGCCTGCCGTCCTTTTTCTAGAGAAGTTCAATGTTTGATAAATTGTTATTGAAAGTGTAATATTTAGCTAGGACTAGGAGTTTCTTGAAACAAATATGTATAAATGTTAATTTATTGCATTATATAAACTCTAACTAAATGCGTAAGCACTTTACTGTAATGAAGATATTACCTTTTACTTTATATAATCTATACCGTCCTCTGTGGAAGTTGAAATGTTTTTAAAATGACTTTTTCTCAGTGCTCATATTAATGATTGATTGTTCCTATCAAAAGACTATGTTAAGATCTTTTTTTTTTCTTTTCTCAATACACAAGTCAGTTTTTATGCTCTGGCTTTTGAACTGTACCTGCATGATTTTCTTTAATAGATAATTTGTAGTTATCCTAAGTTTCCAAGTGAGAGTGTGCATTTCTGCCTCATATATTCACTTATAGTTAGAAGTGTTTCTATGGGAACAAATTATTCACATGATTAATTTTTCAATATAATTTATTAGTTTACATATAGTTGATCGTTCACAATAATGTGGTATCTTAATAGATAGCTAGTGTTATCTTGTTATCGTTTTTTTCCTATCATTTTTGCAAGTGGTCCCTTTCTTAGATATTTGGAATTTCACCAGTTAGTTGTCTTAATCGTATAGTGTGATAAAGGGTTAAGACGATCAATATTTTTCGAGTGGACCAAGGAGTTCTATGTTTTGGCGAGCAACAGAAATATTTTCCTATGTGCAATAAATTTCCTTCCGTTCCTAATTTTGGTAAAAATCTTGTGCTTAAAAAAAATTGAGAAGAATTTAATAGTGTTTATGTTATCAGCAGTTTTTCTCTGGTTGCAACTTCGTGGCTTTTGTATTGAAGGTTGGAAAGCTTTCTCAACAATTATAGGAAGGCCAATACCTCTGAACAATGTTCCTTGTTGAATAATTCATTTGGTTATTGAACGTCCATAATTAATATTAAACTTCTCAGAAGTATTTCATTAATTATTATTTCAAAGTTTTTTGTTGTTGTCAAATATGAAATAGATATCTACTTCTCTTCCTTTTTTTTTCTTCTCTTACTGAAATCATCATTATTATTATTTTGTATATTAAAATACTGTAAAAGATCAATTCTTCAGAAGTGTGATAAAGCTTGTGTTCAACATTGTTTCAAATGGTTATACTTCTGAAATGCTACTCACCCTAAAATTCATGAACGGTTTAAATCAAAATGGGAGCTATATGTAGGATGGACATTTTTTATGGTTGATCTATGTGACATTAGCCAGATCATCAATATTTTAACATCTATATTATTATACTGTTTGGTATAATGTTTCCTCCTAAGAATGATATAAGTAACTTTTTATGTACCCATTAACAATATAATATATGGTATTGGTATTTAGGTTAGACTTGTTGCTAATGAATGGACTGAGGCATTTGTAACATTATGTTGATTATGACTTATGTTTTATGTACTGGTTTGCATCTACAACATGCTTGTACTTGGTTGACATGTATAGGTAGTAAAGTAGAACATAAATACTCTGATTAATATTCTATAGGCTTATAAGAATAATGGTAGACAAGAATTATATCTGATTAATAATGAATAAGTAGATCCGTATCAATAATCACGATTATCTGATTAATCCTATCAACCAAACTTCGGTTTGCTTAATATTCTACCTATTTATACAAGATTTATTTAGTACCAAATGTTATTCATTTTTATTTGGCTATCAAAATTCTACATTGTTTATTGAAAAAAATATATTTTGGTTGATTGCACATAAAAGGATTCAAATGCATTCATTTTTTAGCCAGATGTTGTTTATCCTCTAAAATTCAATCCTCTGCAATCACTGAATATATTTGAATTTATTTCTTGTAGTGTAACATATTTTAAAGCTTTCTATAAATAAAATATTTGCTGGTTGAATATAATATCCATCACCTTTCAATATCAAATTGTTGGATCTAAAAAAGTCCCTTTACAAACTTTCTCTGAAGCTTGAACTCAAATTATCCCATCCATATAACCTATTGTGCTACTTTCAAAATGTGGATGAGATTAAATTATCTACCCTTTTGTTTTTTACGTTTAGGCGTTTGGCAGTAAGCATGCATCTTTCCTGTCATGCATTGTATATTTATAAATCAAAATGCTAATTATAGTGTTGATATTGATTTAATTTTTGTCTCTAGACGTTGCTCCGACAACAACATATATTCCTTTTTATGGTTATATCCATATAACTATATGACTGTCATTAGTGCAAATACTAATGAACAATCTGCTGAATCCTTAAATACCAATGTAGGAAAGGTCTATTGGACATTGGATTTGATTATTGGAAGCAACCTAATTATCGTGTTCCGATTTTCTAATTTCTACAAATTAAGTTTTCTATAAAAATATTGCGAACAACCATTTGAATTCTCTTCTCGGTTACTCAACTCATTAGGAACCATGCACATTTTTTGTGCAATAGACATTTATTTCTTCTCTCTCAATGAATTATAATTATCTATGTTTTATGGATGCATATTTTCTATAATTATTTATATGAATGTTTTGCAAACTGGGATAACTTGGTTCATTAGAAAAACTAGTTGAAATGGCTAGTTTTTGCCAACGTGCCATCACTTGCTAGTAATATCTTATGTTAAGATTGAAAAATACTTTGAGGATCTTCACCACAATTCTTGATTTGTTGGAGTATTTGATATGAATATAGATGTGGCAACTCATTGATATATTCTTTTAAGATCTTCATTACTGACATATGTTTTCTTGAAGGCAGAATCAATAGAGATAATTTTAAAAGGAATAAAATGTTAATGGCACTACAAAAATAAGCCAAATTAGCGACGTCCAGATACGTCGCTAAAGTTATTTAGCGATGTATTTAGCAACGGAAAATGAAGGTCGCGAAAAACCTAGTCGCAGATGACACATTCGTCGTCCTACGTCGCTGTTTGCGACGTCACCACTATGTCGCTTTGTTGTCGCAAAATTAGCGACATAGTACGACGTATTAGCGGCGTCCAGTTATATTTATGTGATGACATGGCATGCCTGCCACGTCAGCATCTTAGCGACATACAACGACATATTAGCGACGTCAGTATTCTACAGTGAAGCGACGGATTGCGACGGTTAGCGACGCAACGCCGCTATTTAGCGACGTACCTTTACGTCGCTATCCGTCGATATCTGTCGCTATACATTGCAGAATAATAAAAAAAATATTTAAAAAAATATAATGTGTATTTTTGTTATGCTGTGTGTCTGTGTTTACAGTGTGTGTGAAGTACAGTGTTCGAATCATCGACAGTTTCGCTTACTGTTCTATGTTTTATCTTGGATAAAAAGAGCAACAGTTCAGGGTGCACTTCTCAGAGCTTCCTCTTCACGTCCTTTACCTTCTCGGGATCTTGTACGACGTCCCGAGAGAGTGAAGGATGTGAAAATGAAGCTCTCAGAAGTACACCCTGAACAATTGCTCTTTCTGTGCAAGATAAAACATACAACAGTAATCGAAACTATCGATGGTTCCGAACACTGTATTTCACATACACTGTAAACACAGACACACATCATCACAAAAATACACATTATATTTCTTTAAAATTTGGGCAGAACCTCCTTTGTATATCAGATCATCGCTTATAACCCAGCGTAGGTATATTTGTCATCCCCGTCGCAGATATCACAAAGTAAATATCACAAAGTAAATATGATAATGAAAATACCAACAAAGTAAATATCACGAAGTAAATACCCAACAAACATACATGTCCACAATGGAGGGCAAATAAGAATGAAAATCAGTGTACAGAACGGTCAATGGGCCCATAGGGCCAATACATACAAAGATGATAAAAAAATCTACTGGATCACTGAGGACCCCTGCCGCGCATCTGGGATAGCATGTACTCATACTGCTCCTATGTGAGCTGCACCGTAGGGGCAGTAGGAGGCAGTACAACGTCTGGAGTCGGCGCCGTCGATGGACCGGGAGGACGTATCTGCTCCAGCTCTCGCAGCCGGTCACCATGCGCAGTAAGGGTACTCACCATCCTCTGAGTACTCTCCTCAAGAGAAGTATGTAGGTGGGTGAGTGAGGCAGCCACGGTCCTCTGCGATCCCTCCAGCTCGACCTGTCTACGCTCTGTGCGCTGCGTAGACTCGGTGAGCATGTGCAAGCTGCTGTAGCCTGCTGCAGACTCATCAACTCCTGTATACTGCGCTCGATCGCATCAAATCGTCCGGTGATCATCGAATCGTCGGATCGTCGCTCTGCCCCAGCTGCCTCAGAAATCTGCTGCTGTAACTCGCGACGCAGCTCGTGGAGCTGTCTGCACACATCCTGCGCTCGTGATGACGCCTGCGAAGCTGGAGACTGCGCACTGACAGAGGGGGCCCGGGATGACTCTGAAGCCAAATAGGCGTCGTAGGATCCCGTACCGTAGTACGTACCCTTCTGAAGATCGCCAACAACGGTCATCCAGAGCTCGTCCGGCGATGGAGCTGTAGGCGGCTGGGAGGAAGTACCAGCCCCTCCCTCTGCTGGCGCACTAGTAGCAGCAGCCGCCTTCTCTTGTAGCCGAACAAACTCGGCCTAGAATAATATTTGCTAACGTATAAGTGTTTGCTAAAGTCTATATTGATATCTATTTTCCTGTATTCTAAATTATATTAAATTAATATAAAGAATAAAACGTACATATGCCTGCGTCGCCCTCTCGTCAATGAACTCCCCAGCCCTCCGATGGGTGACCAGGAAGACGGTCACCATGTTGGGGTCCTCACCCTTTTTTACCTGTTAAAATATATTATCTATTATTAGTATTAAACATTCTATCCAACTATATATAAAATAATGTCCGTCATAGGAAACGTACCAAACGACGAAAATGCTCCATCATCGGAATGGAGCCACCACACCACTTACCGGCGTTCGACCGCGCCACCTTGGCCTTGTCAGACCGCTCCTGGTACCTGGGCTCGCCGAATCTAGCCTTCATTGTAGTCCACTACTCTGGCGTGATCCAACCATGGATCGACTTTCCGGAGCGATCACGAGACTTCTGGTCGTGGATCGCATCACGGATGAGCTTGCCTGCGACGACAGAAAATTAGACCTCGATCTTTGCCGCCCGGTGTGGTGGATAGAAATAGGTCCTCTACAAGAAGTAAAATAGAAAAGTTGTATAATATACACAAATGATTATTAAAATTTAAAAATAAACAAATTTTTCACCTTGAAGTGGGAGAACCAAAAGGCCTTCCTATCTGCGGGAGCATCTGAGTAGTTAATCCAAGGCCCACCATAGTTCTGCTTCAGAAATACCCCCAGCTGTCTCTGTACTGCAGGAGGCCGATATCTATACAATAATAATTTTCATGAATATATATGTACATATAATCATTTGAGAAATATATATTAACTAATTAACTTACTTCGTAGGCCCGTCCGTCCAAATCTCCATACGCGTCTCGCCCGGGGGAGCGCATGGAGGGTCGCTCTCACCTCCTGCCTGGACAGGATCAATCTGATCGCCGTCCTCCATATGCTCGGCGTCGGCTCCCCCCATGGAGCCGTCGGCAGTAGGAATACGGGACGCGGGATCAGGAATGCTGGACGCGGGATCAGAAATACTGGATATGGGATCAGGAACGCTGGACGACGAGGGAGGAGTCGCCAACCTGCTGGAACTGCCCTGTCCCGGTAATGGACCGGGAACAGAACGGTACAATGGCGTACTCGGAGATGAGGATGAGGGTACGAAATCTCCATCCCCAGCCCGAGGCAGATGGGACTGCCTAATATAAAATCCTCCGCGTCGTCTAGATGGTCTAGTCATACCTGATAATAGCATATGACAATAAAACAAAAATACATATTTATATGATAGATATCACAGTTTTTTGAAAAATATAATAGTCACAGATAAAAGTGTCACTAAAGTGTCACATATTTATATGATAAAAGTGTCACTAAAGTATCAAATATGATGATAAAACAAACGTACAGATTTAATCCTCTTCTGAAAATTCATCTAGTTCGTTTAGCTCTTCTTCTTCTTCTTCTTCTTCTTCTTGTTCTTCTTCCTCCTCTACATCTTCACTTTCATCTGCATCTTCCTCTTCAGATAATTCTACTTCTTCTACACAATTAGATGTGTATGAGGAACTTCCGTCGTGTCGACTTCTATAATATTTGTTACAAGAGGTAGTTCATCCTCTTGTGATAAGCTATATCGTCAACCTCAAAGGTATTTCTAGCTTTGGTCTTGCATACTGCCCACCAGTCCGACCTTGTTGTTCTCTGTTTAGGATAACTTGTGAAGTACACAAGCTGAGCCTGACTTGATAGGACAAATGGTTCATAGGCTTGATATCGACATCGATAGTTTATATCCACAAGACCGTGCTTGTCTACTTTTCAACCTTGACCTTCAATCGGATCGAACCAATCACACCTGAATAACACAATCTTAGCAGGCTCTATTCCATAACTATATGTCAGCTCCACGATCTCCTGTAGCATGCCATAGAAATCGTTGCCCGCATTAACATCTTTTTAGTTCGAAGATCTGATACACAAATAGCTATTTTTGGTGGAGTCGAGATCCACAAAGTTGTCTCTGATCGGGTAAGTTGTTGACTTGAACCTAAACCCATTAACACAGTAGCTTGGCCATATTTTTGCAGCATAAATTGATCCCTTGGCTAGCGTTCTAATAGACTCATTCTCAAGTCTTGCGTATGGACGATCGACCTAAATACCACGAAAAAAAAAATTAAACTCATTCTCAATCAAGTGCATATACAGAAAGATAATTACAGAGTTCTCAAGTCTTATATATGCACTCAACCATGATGGAAAATAACGCTTCATTTCTTGTTCTAGTTCTTCTTCTGTTATGTGTGGCCTACCTGACCTCACATCATCATTAAATATGCTGAAAATAACAACGTTCAATTAATATAATAGTATAATAATCAATACTATTAAAATAATATAGACATATTAATTACTTATCCCTCCAGTTTTTCTACTTCCTTCTCGTCGCAGTTGAGTAATACATACACCTGAGCAGCCTTTAGCTCATCATCGTTCAGATATCTCTTCTTCATTTTACCCGATGGCTTTCTTGGAGCATTGAATACCTTCAGTATTGTATCATTACATTCATGATCTCCGTCATTGTTTCTGGAAGCTCTCATTCTATTAGTTGTAATATGAGGCTTGAAATACATCGAACAAAAGTTTGTAATCTCCTCGAGAACATAGGCTTCACAAATAGAACCCTCGACCCGTGCCTTATTTTTCACCTTTCTTTTTAGGTGATTCAAATGTCACTCGAACGGGTATATCCATCGATATTCGACGGTCCACCAACACGTGCCTCATAGGATAGATGAATCGGCAAATGCTCCATAGAGTCAAAGAATCCAGGAGGAAACACCCTCTCTAGCTTGCACAGTGTTACCGTAATGTCCTTCTCTTGCTTTTCTAGACGATCAACGAGCAATTTCTTAGAACAAAGATCCCTGAAGAATATGCTAAGCTCCGTTAATGGATCCCAAACTGCCTGCGGTAAGAATTCCGAAATACAATCAAAATTAACCTCTCTATGAATACGTGACAGTCGTGGCTCTTCATACCCGTCAATTTATTTTCCTTCGGATCGACACATCTTCTCAAATTTTACACATATCCGTCTGGAAATTTTAGTCCCTGGATCCACCGACAAAGTCTCACTTTATCCTCCTTGTCCAGCGAGAAAATTGACTTCGGCAGGAACTATTTTTCATTCTGCTCTATCAAATGCAACGCAGGGCGTTTGCTTATTTCTTCTAAGTCCAACCTGGCCTTGGGATTGTCTTTCGTTTTTTCCTTTACGTCCATCACAGTATTAATTATGTTATCAAACACATTCTTTTCAATATACATGACATCAAGATTATGTCTGATCAGATTGGTACTCCTGTATGGCAGATCCCAGAATATGCCCATCTTTGTCCAGTTATGATCTCTACCAAATCCATCGCACTTGTACCCAGTTGTAGGATCTTCGATAGCACTTGGAAAATCTCTAACCTCCTCCCATATCGTGGCTCCGCACCACTTTGGCGGTGGATCACCCTTCTCTACAACACCGGTACGGAATGCATTCATGTTCCTTCTGAACGGATGATCTTTTGGCAGAAATTGTCGATGACAATCAAAGAAGCACGATTTTCCTCTGTGTTTCAAGCGGAAAGCCTTACTACGGTCCATGCAATACGGACATGAGAGACGGCCATGAGTGCTCCATCCAGATAACATTCCATAGGCCGGAAAGTCGTTGATGGTCCACATAAGGGTTGCCTTCATCTGAAAATTCTGCTTTCTGGAAACATCGTACGTGTTAGCGCCTACTTCCCATAACTGATTCAACTCATTTATCAAAGGCTGTAAGTACACATCAATGTTCCTCTTGGGATTGTTCGGACCAGGAATTATAACGGTTAGAAACATGTACTGAGTCTTCATGCACATCCAAGGCGGTAGGTTATACGGAGTGAAAATCACAGGCCAGCACGAATACTTGGATCCCGAAAGACCAAAAGGAGTAAAACCGTCAGAAGATAGCCCCAACCTGACATTACGCGGATCTGAAGCAAAATCAGGATACACTCGATCAAAGTGCTTCCATGCTTCTCCATCGGATGGGTGATCCAACACTCCTTCAATCTGTTCTCGCATGTGCCAACTCATATTTTCGGCCGTCTCTTTCACCATAAATAATCTTTGCAACCGCGGCGTTAAAGGCAAGTAGTGCATTGAATCGGTCGGTCTTCTTGCACCGGTAAACCTTCCTGTACTAGTTGTCTTATAGCGATCAGCACCACAAAATCTGCACACATCTGCGTCCTTGTCGTCTTTGTAGTACAGCATGCACCCATTGTGACAAGAATCGATTTTCTCGTATCCCATCCAGAGCTATCTCACCATCCTCTTCGACCGATAGAAGTCTTTAGGTAACTTAGCACCCGCCGGCAAGATCTCTATAATCAACTCCAACACTCGGTTGTAGCATTCTTGCAACATGTTAAAATCTGACTTAATGCTCAACAGTCTTGTAACCACCTCCAACGGTGAATGATCCTCACAACCAGGATACAATAGAGTCCTTGCATTCTCCAGCAACTCCATGAACTTTGCAGCATCGACATTCGGTGCCTCCTCGGCTGTATCATGAACGAAACTAGGCCCCGCAGCGTCGAAAACCATGTTCACGCACCCGTCGTCGTGTGCATGATTATCTGAAACAAAATTAGGTCTCGCATACATATACGGCTCAACATAAGGCTCCGGCTCTGATGCTAAAGACACAAGTTCTCCGTGTGCGGTCCACTGATAGTAATTAGGCGTAAAACTCCTCGAGTACAAATGATATGTCACTTCCACTTTTGGATAATATTTCATGTTATGACATTTCACACACGGACACTTAATTTTGGTACCGTCCATGTACTGAGGGAACGCCTTAGCAAACTGCAGGAACTGCTCTACTTCCGCTATTTATTCATCTCGCACACCACACATATCATCAGGACGACGATTGTACATCCATGAACGATTCCGCAAGTAGTAATTCATATCCATTTGGAAATAATTCTGCAAAGATGGACACACATTATCCAATAGGCACAAATTCATATATTATGTCTTATTATGGGACACACATTAGTAGCGGACAGTTACTAATAACCATGCTATATCGCACATAAGTTCTTGTGCATCCAACGTGTACACATACGCTATTGATTTTTACTGATGCCAATCTCATTCAGACACACTAGATTCGTTTCGATATCGCCAGGGTCAAGTTGAAAATTGTCTTAATTAACATCAATTTTTAAGACTTGAATATAATGTCACCTACAACCGATATCTCATTCAGACACACTAGATTCGTTTCGATATCGCCAGACCATATATATAATGTCACCTACAACCGATATCTAAGACCCCATGACAAAGTCAAAGACATTATTGACAAGACTTGAATATAATATCAACCAATATCCTAAGATACTACTTAGAATCCTAGGATACTATCTTAACTCTAACATATTAACTGGCTAACTTAGGATACTAAACGTATCCTCTAACATCTTATGTATCCTAGATATCCTAACATCTATCTCTAACACATATATATAGGAACTAGCCGCTGCCGCTTCCTATTGCACTAACATACTGTTAGTATCCCTCTATGAATTGGAATATGTGATACATGTATTTGTCTTCAAGAATTAAACATATGCAATTACCTATCACATACATATTCCTTCATTTGTATATAGTGAGACACACATCTCTCCATGAGTTGTGGCCAAGGTAAGCTACTGTCCTGCTGCCTTCATGGCTTCTGAACTCTACTACACTAATCTAACACTCACACCAACACTCACATGAACCTAGACTAACATTCTATTATCTGATACCATATTATCCTGATATGCATATCCCTTACTAACATCCTAACATACAAGGATACCAAACTTACTAATACTCAAGTGAGTATCTCAAAAACTCCCTATTCACCTATGGTTACAACACATACCCTAAACTCTGATACAACTAACCAAGTGACCCCAAGCCTCTGATACATACTAGACACCCTATATATTAGACCCTCTGATACATGATACTAAGGCTAACCCCCATGCCTATGGTCTAGTGTCACGAGTCAATGGCCACTTGGGCAATCACCAAAAAGGAGGGTGTTCCCTGCTACTGTCACTGCTCTGTGGCAGAGCCAAGGGCAATGCAGTAGCCAAAGCAAACTCTACTTTTCCTTGCCTCATGCTTATTGTCTGCAGTGCCTAGCCAAGGCTACTGCCCTGTGGCTACTAGCAAATGCAAGGCAAATGCCTAAGCCAAAATCTGTCAAGACAAACCATGCCAACCCAAGCACTGCAGGCCACACAAGCATATGGTTTCCTATAAACCAACCCATCTAAACACCTGCACTCGACCATGGGGCACTCTCCTGTGCATCCAATGCACAGGTCTAATGGCCCCTAAACCTGTCACACCCCATCCTGCCATTAAGTTGCTGCCTATTAACACAGGTAACTCTCCTATACATTCACACTTCTCACACTCTCTTCCTCTGTGATACATGTATTTGTTACATCTGTTACATCCGCTGCCGCTGCCGCTGCCGCTGCCTATTGCACTAACAGTATGTTAGTATCCCTCTACTAATCCTATTGGGCATAAACCCATCCTAGCCACTCTCGGAATTTCTCCATGGGTGATATCAAACCCATCCTAACTTCCTAATGAGGACTCAAAAGAGCCTCAAAATTGAACATATGGATTCAAAACACACACAATAGCCGTGTGTGTGTCCGTATGTGTCATATTATTATTATTATTATTATTATTATTATTATTATTATTATTATAATATTTTTTTTCAAAAAAAAGGAAAAAGAAAAAATGGGAGCAAGCCAGGTGTCCCCATGGAAGAGTTTAGAAGGGGGGTATGTGTCCCCTTTGTAATAATTAAGGGGGGGACACCTCACCCTCATTCCCCATTTTAAATTCCCCCACACACACAACTACACATACATACACACACAAACACTCATCACCACCCCATTTCCACTTGTTGCTGCTGCTGCCGGTCGGAGCTCCGCCGGCCGTCGGACCACCACCACTTCGGCCACCCCCTTACTCCATCTTCATCTTCTTCCTCCTTCACTTCCATTTCCAAGAACCCTAGGTGATTTTTTTTCTTCCCCAATCTCTTTTCCTTCTAACTTTAAACCTAGAGTTTCTAACAAGAATTTGTTATTGTTATTGGGTTTAAACTAGGAAATTAGTGAAGAAGCTAGGTCAATCTCCAACCCAAGGCAAGTCCTCTTTCTTCTTTCTCCATCCCTTTGAAGTTTTCTTATTTAATTTCCTAACTAAAAGAAGCAAATAATGATAATTTTAATTGCTGAATTTTATCCAATATTGTTAAGTGTAATTGGAAAGTAGAAATTGTTATACATACATACATATATATATATATATATATATATATATATATATATATATATATATATATATATATATATATATATATTGTGTGTGTGTGTGTGTGTGTGTGTGTGTGTGTGTGTGTAAATAATTGGACACATGAATGAATGTATTGGACCCAATACAAATAAATATGCATACATGGACACATCAACACAAGAAAATGATTTATGATATATGTTAGGCCTTTTGTTTGGTTAATATTTAAGTTAAATTAGTTTTATTTTTTTTATTACGAATTCATGTATACATACCTGTGCATGGTACGACACAGACACAAGAACTAGAATTCGGTATGTTTCGCCAATATGAATTTTGACTTCATGACTATGAGTTTTAAATATATAATGTGTTGGTGCTAAATCTGATATGTATTCATATATATATAGAGAGAGATTTGAATGTTATGGGTAAATAATTAGGATATACGTAACCAAATATGAAATTATTAAATGGCTAATCATGATCATTATTCGGGGTGTAATGTTACATGGGTGTTATACTATGTAGGATTCAAATTTAAGATAGTAAAATAGATTACTATATTCAATATGGTATACTTTAAATGGTACTAATCAATTTTAAACCTATATTTATTAGTCACTATATGTAATTTTCTCTTGGAATGGGTGATGACTTTCCAAAACTGTTTTGGGTGTAGATAGATACTCTTGAGGCTAACGCAAGATGTTTTTTTTTATAAAACACTAAAGTAGGGATGAATAGATGACTTTAGAAATCATTTTCATATACACTACAAGGTCGTATATTCTATTTTTTTAACTCTAATCTGAATTTTTCTATAAATTCAGCATCTTAGTAAATTCGGAATGTTATAATTGACCTTGTAGAATTAGGAAACTCTACATACACAATATCAGTAATATTCCAATTTGTTTAGATTATAATTCATTCTTGTGAATTATGGTTACTAATAAGAAATGTTAGTTTTCTTGTATTATGATAAAGTACCAAAGCGCTAACTAGTTGCTCTAAATTATTGCTGTAAATTGGTAAGGAATGCTAAGCACGCTTGCTAGGTAAGAAACAAGAAACTTTTTGGCTTTTGAACTTTGAATTTATAAATATATAACTGCATGGGTATCCGGTGTTGAGAGTTGCTCCACCGAAGGGGTCGGCGAACTCGATATATGGACTTGCGTGGTTCCGGTGTTGAGGTTTGCTCCACCGAAGGGGTCGGTAAACCCGGAATTTAATCATATATTGTCTCTTGCGACTTTTTTGGAGTCTCTAAAACAAAGGAGACTCTGTCGAAAATTTTGAAAATTTCAAGAGATAGTTAAAATTCTTGACCTTCGGAAAATATCAGATTAGCACTTAAAACCTACAAACATTTAGGAAGCATTGGGCGGGAGAGAACAAACTGAATATCCCTAAATGTCCCGTAACATAATTACAACAAAAGCTTATCAGTATTTTGTTTGCTCAAGGGAGGCAAACTAAGCCCAAGGGAGGCTCTTATTTTGTTTGCTCAAGGGAGGCAAACTAAGTCCAAGGGAGGCTCATATTTTGTTTGCTCAAGGGAGGCAAACTAAGCCCAAGGGAGGCTCCAGATTTTACATCTATTTCGACAGTAACATCGAGTAGATGATTGTTAAGCCCAAGGGAGGCTCCGAATTCACAGCCTGATCCCAGGTTAACGGGATTGTTGACAGGAAATGTTTAGATGAATATTCAGGGTTGTTCTCCAAATTGTATTGCATTTTTGTTCACTAAGTTGTATCTCACTTTAAAGGCATTTGCCCCTATGAAAGGATAGACATTTTTTTCATTTTGCTCAAGGGAGGCAAAACTATACCGTAAGCTCAAGGGAAGCTCGAAATTTACATCCCACTATGGGAGAAATTTTCCTGTTTTATGGAGTAAGAACGACGCTACATCTCTTAAAAGAATGGAACAAAGGCACCTTCATATAACAATATAAATTGGTATGCATATTCCTAATTTCCTTAACATAAAATCTTTATATTTCAATTTTTATTTTTAATCTTCTTTCGAACGTTCTTGGCCGAGGACTTGCTTTTCGTTTCTAAACGACCTAGTATTTGTTCACTAGGGGAATAAGATGACGCTTCCGCCGAGGCATCATCGCAGTACGTCGAGGGGTAGTTACCTGAAGACTTTTAATTTATGACTAGTACAGTCGTAGTCAGTTTTGTAAATTACTTTTGTAATAAGCCTGTAAGACGATGCTCTATTAGAAAAGTTTCCTGTATGATAGCTACTTCATATGTGTAATGCAATGTAAGTTCCTTGTATTTTCCATTCTGATGGTTACGGGCGACAATCGCGAATTCTGCACGTAGCCTAGGGATGTGTTTATGACGTCACCGTTTGATTCTGGAAAGCGACACGTGACAGTGTGTGTGTGTGTGTGTGTCCGTGTGTGTGTGTCCGTGTGTCCGTGTGTGTGTGTCCGTGTGTCCGTGTGTGTGTGTGTGTGTGTCTGTGTGTGTGTGTGCGTGTGTGTGTGTGGGAGAGAAGAAGGAGGATGAGGAGTGTTAGGGTTTACCGGAGAGAAAGAGGAGCAGCTCGGATTGGGGGAGGAGGAGCTCGAGGAGGAGGAGCTCGGGGGGGGGGGGGGGGTTGGGGTCGCCGGGGGATGAGGGAGTCGTCGGGGGGGCGAGGGAGTCGCCGGAGGGGGGAGGGAGTCGCCGAGAGGAGGAGGGAGTCGAAAAATATGAAATTTTCGAGTGAGGGGAAAAAAGGGAACAGAACTGTGTCCTAAGTAAAAAAATTAGCGACGTCAACAGTTGACGTCGCTAAACGTCGCAACCTTTTAATATATGGCGACATATTTTAATAATATGTCGCTGAACGTCGCTATTCTGCGACGTAATTTATCTACTGTCGCTGAACGTCGCTATTCAGCGACGATTTGCGATGTCAATAGAAGGGCGTCGCTATATTACATATTTAGCGACGGTATTTTGTTCCATCGCTAAAAAACGTCGCTAATATAGCTTATTTTAGTAGTGTGGGGACGGTAATACTAATCTATTTTTGTACTCAATTATTTTTTAACATGACCTTTGTAGTGTTCTCTTTCTAAGCCAGAAGCATTAGAGATTGTGACTTGTTAGTCCAACTCAAACATGATAAGGGTGAAGGTACGTAAAACAAAAGTTCTTTACTCGAATGTTATAAATCACATTTTTCAAATTTTGGATATTAATGGTTGTTTAGCAAGAATAATGGAACTATCTCAATTCAACATGATATATCCTTTTGAATTGCTATGACTAAGCCAAAATCAAGAATAGAAGTACAAAAGTGCTCCGATCAATTTGAAAGATAATTTTCTCTATGTACAACATACATTTTCTAGTCTTTTTATTTCTATTTTAATTGGAAAAATACATTGTTGAAATCTATGAGCCAATGATCTTGGTTTATACACACGGTTCTATATATTTCTGTGTAAAAGTGATATTCTTCGCATGTTAGTGTGAACCTTAAAAGATTATATTATCACAATATTAGAATTTTTAGTCGGAAAGAAATCACAATATTGTTCAGTCACAACATTTAGACAAACTTTGTTTTTGCTTATATTTCGTGACGCTATAATTTTTTGATTCATTCAGACAATTAGTCACAAGAAAATATTTAGTGAAATTGCAAATTTCTTTAAATCTAAGTTTTAAAAGTTGAGATTAATTTGGGTACAAGCCGAAAGGGTCATTCTGTCAACCGGGCGTTAATAGTCCTAAGCGACACGGTATTTAATCATCCCCTGTGGACCTCCGCTAGCTGGGAACCGGCCCCTACAGCTAACCCAAGTTGATCAAAACTTGATAAACTAAAGATTTGATAAGGTCAATTAACAAAATTCACTTAAACTATTATTCTATTACTTTAGACTGTCATTTTGTAAAAATGGCTTGTAGAGCTAAATCTTTAGAGCCAAGGTTGAAAGTTACTGTATCTTACTTTAAGGCATGATAGGGTCAGATAAGTTTTTGCTCATTGTCCTAATGTTTATATCAACAATTAGTAAAATCACATACTTGTTAAATAATTGTTATGTCACCAAATCTGATTTAGGAAATAACTAAATCAGTCAAACCAGTTCAAGAATATTTTTTTAAGGATATTCTAAACTATAAAATTGTATCATATTAGATACTCTTATGTCATAGAAAATTATTTTAATACCAATTGGGTAACTGACCCATACGACATCTAATCTATTTATGGATAAATTTTCTTCTCTATGAGGAGTTGTCATCTCTTTAGTTTATTTAAGAATCATAGCTAAAGAGTATTATGTACTCAGGAATGTTAGCTTCAGTTACATCTTGTACTGAAGCTATATGGCTCAGTCATTTTGTACTTTACATGATCAACATATTTCTATACCTGTTATTTTTTTATGCTAAAAGCATGATCTTGTGGATTCTAAGATGAACAGGTACCTGCAGCTGCGTTTCAAGACATTAAATGAGCTTTAAATATAGTTCTTGACTATAAAGTCATAAAAGAACTTTACAGATCTCTTGACGAAGAGTCTGTTCACTCTTGACGAAGAGTTTGTCTATGAAACTAATCCTAGAATCATCGAGGGGGATGGGGTTAAGCCCATAAGTCACCAGCAGTGGCAACCCAACCGAGTCTGAGTGGAGATCCCAAGAAGCTAGTTCAATGGGCAGAAACAAGCTGGACTTAGGTGACTTTATGTAACACGGACCCGAGATTAAAATCTTATTAAAATGTCCAAGTGCCTGTACATGTGTACAGTGATTTCCTATCCCTTTGGTGACAGTATTCAGGTGTGATTTGGTTAGGATGAGTTTTAAAACTCTTAATTGGCCCAAGCATAGTTATGCAGGGTTGATTCCAATCACCAACCTTTTGAGGACTTACCTATATAAGAGGTCGTGAAGGCCGCGACTATAGGACAGGGCGATCCTAGACAACTCTCATGAATGTGAAAAAGTACGCATGGCCATTCAAACGTGCCGAAAGACCCAAGTACCTCTAGCGTATTATGTGTTCTATTTTCTGAATCTGGTTCAAGAATACTGATTCAATGCGTAGTCCATCAAGCACTTTTTCAGGAAAAGACAATAGTCACTACGTGAGATTCAAGGCTGTAGTCCATCTCATTTATGCATAGTATAAAACTGTCCAAAAATTCTCCTATTCTTCTCTTGTTTTTCTTTCCCTCTATTACCTTAGATTTTGACATTTTGGGGGGGGGGATTGTTAGTTGTATGCACATGTTACATATTTGTTAGCTAGCAAAAGCTCAAAACCATTAATTTTGTAACATTTACTCTTTAATATTGTCCAGGTTCAATGAACCACATTTTTTATATGCTTTTATTCAGCATCTATTACGTCCTTGATTCAAGCAACGGTTACAAAGTTTGAGCCTATATTATGAGCCTTTCATCTCCTCTCTTGACACACACAAAAAATCTCTAACAAAAATCTCTTCCAAATTCATGTTTTACGGAAATTCTTGTTGACCCAAACAGGATCACAGTCAACCTAATCTTGAAAATTAACAAAACAATATTTGTCATAGTCCAATTTGACACATCAAGCTCAAATCAATCTACTCAGCTCATTGGTTCAAGATCAAAGCTGCTTGAAGATTTACTATTCTGTGTATACTAGAGTCTGTATTTTTATTGTTTTTGAGTATAGGATAATGTACGTTGGGTCATACTGAGCAACTTTGGGCTAGACGTAGCTTTATAGGTTTACTTAGCCCAAATCCCAATCAACCCATTCATCCAAAAGCCCACTGAGAATATTCTGTCCATAGGAGACAGAGTTCGGGCCGAACTCTGCCTCCACACAGAGTTCGGACCGAACTCTTCCCCCTAAATTACAAGATGCTGATTTTTAGGTCTTGATCACTGCTAGTTGTCCAACGACCAAAAATTTAAATTCTACATACAGAATTCTGGCCGAATTCTGCCTACCCCGAACCCTATAAATAGGCCTTGGTTTCTCTCATTTGAAACCATCCAATCTTCTCTTCTTCTTTTCTTACATAGCCTATATATTAAAGAGCCTTACCTTTCCATCCACTTAGCATTCAAACTTTCCAACCGTCCAAGTTGCTCGGTACGATCCAGCTAGAAGTTTGAAGTTCAAGAAGTTGTAAGTCACTTGGAAAAGTCCAAGTGTCGCCAAAGCGATCATTGAAAGAAGTTTGGCGTGATCTTCTGTGAAAATGCACGTGGTTGTAACCCTATTTCACAAATAGTGGATTTCAATCCTGAGCTAGGGTTCTCAGGCCTGGACTAGTCCTCTACGAGGGAAACCAGGTTAAAAATCTTGCTGTGTTGTGCTTGCTCTCCACTCTTTATTTTCATATTTCTTTTACGCTGATTATTTAGTTGGTGAAGAGAGTTTAAGTTTCTAATTGATCAATTTTTTGCTATAAACTCTATTCACCTCCCTCTAGAGTTGCCTACCTGTACTTCAATTGGTATCAGAGCTCTGTTCTCTTATCAAGGACTAACATCCTAGAGCTGATCTATGGCAACCACTCAACCCATGTTTTCCAATCACGGTAAAGGGCAGTCCACTCATAGGCCTCCCCTATTTGATGGAACAAACTACACCTATTGGAAAACAAGGATGAGTTTTTATTTCAAGTCGCTAGACTTCGACATGTGGACCATTGTTGCCGATGGTTACAAAAAGCCCGCCAGGATAGTTGTTAATGGTGATCTCGTTGAGAAACCCTACGACAAATATTCTGACGAGGAGAAGAAACGGGCGAGTCTAGATGCGAGAGCTATTAATGCTTTATTTTGTGCAATAGACAGGAATGAGTTTAACAGGGTCTCAACATGCACCACATCTCACGAAGTATGAAGACTTCTAGAAGTGACGCATGAAGGAACCACCCAAGTTAAGGAGTCAAAAATAAGTCTCACTCAAGAATATGAGGCATTCAAGATGAAGCCAAATGAGACGATCACACAAATGTTTACAAGATTTCTCGACATCATCAACCCCTTGTCCTCTCTCGGCAAACAATATACAAATCATGAGAATATCCGCAAGCTACTTAGGGGGCTACCAAAGATTTGGAACCCTAAGGTGACAGCCATTATAGAAGGAAATGATCTCACTACTATGTCCATAGAGACTTTGATGGGAAAGTTGATGACTCACGAACTTGACCTCAAAGACTTCGAAGAGCCTACTCCAAAGGCAAAAGAAATTGCCCTTAAAGCTCATCGTCGAAGGACTGATCCTGAAGAGACTGATGACGATAATTCGAAAGGTGATGATCAAGCTCTCCTCGTCCGCAACTTCAAGAAGTTCCCCGCTTCAATCGAAGAAAGAAGGAACAAAAAGAGGATGACGAAGAAGAGCCAACATGCTACGGTTACAAGAAAACTGGACACGTCCGAAAAGACTGCTCATTCACAAAGAAGAGCAACCGATATGAGAAATCATACAAGAAGGATTCCTCAAGAAAATATGCCAACATAAGCATTTGGCATGAAAGCGAAGCTAGTGACTCCGAGAAAGAAAAGGACTATCCTCAAGACACCGCCAATGTATGCCTAATGGCAACATCCGATAAGGTAACTAGCGAAACTCTCGATGATTTCACTTTTGATGAATTCAATGATTTACTCAATGACCACAAGAAAGTCATTAATAAATTTAAACATGCCAAGAAGAAGATCAAAAGCTATGAAGTCGAGATTCAAAAACTCTCTTCTCTGCTTAATAATATTAGAGATACTTCACCCACGGAAGTCACTAATGAGGTGTCAAAGCTTAAGCTAAGCCTACATGATGCCGAAGCACGTATTGAAAAGCAAACACGTGAGATCACAGCACTCAACACCGAGCTTGCTGAAGAAAAGAATAGACACAAGATCTCTATTGCTAAAATTGATGGTTTGAATGCTAAGTGTACTGAACTGCATGCTGTTTCTAAGAAATTAGAGAGTAGATTGGGAAAACAGGTTGCTCAACCTCAAATCCAATCACATAAGACACACACAAAGCACAAGACCATTCAAAATAGTCAAACACGTCATCCACATGTAGCACGCAAACATGCTTACATATATACACACTTCCATACAGCACACAAACCACATGCACATAGAAATCATTCTCATAACTATCATTCTACTGAAATACACAATCACCATGTTGCACATAGTTTTAATCATCACTATATTACACATAGACAAAATCACCACTATGCTGCATATAGTCATTACCATCATCCTGCTACCACATATAATCATTATCCTGCTATTCCATACAAATCTTACCATGCTACATATAGACATGCACCAAATACAAATAGGCATGCCACTTTCACCTATTGTGGATTACATGGACACATCTCACCATAATGTAGAATTAGGAGATTAGTAGATATAAATGTATATGCATGGGTGTCGAAAACTAACATTTCAGGACCCACAAGAACTTGGGTACCAAAGGTCACATCTACTCTTGATGTAGGTGGACCTTCCCTCCTCAACTAAAAGTAAGTGGATTCTCGATAGTGGATGCTCGCGACATATGACGGGAGATGCAAATCTTTTCGCATCCTATCGATGAAGAGGGAAGGGTATGTATCCTTCGGCAACAACTTAAAAGGATACATCATAGGTAATGGTACTATTGGTCATCCTCCTTCTCCCGTAATTAAGGATGTCTGCCTAGTGACCGAGTTAAAGTATAACCTACTCAGCATAAGCCACCTTGCTGATCACGGATATGATGTTAACTTTGGACAAAATAAATGCTACATTTATGATAGGTCAACGGGAGACATCGCTTTTGAAGGGATAAGAGAGGATAACATTTATATTTTCTATCTTTCTAGCATTACTAACAGTGCAGGAAGATGTCTCTACGTCAACAAGGATGAGAGACTACTGTGGCACCAACGCCTTGGTCATGCCAACATGGATACTATATCCAGGCTATCGACTAAGAAGCTAGTAAGAGGCTTGCCCGATATCACATTCAAAAAGGACACGGTATGTGTTGAATGTGAGTTAAATAAAGCAACCAAGTCCTCTTTCCATTCCATAAACACTGTAAGTACTACTAGACCCTTGCAATTACTTCACATGGACTTATTTGGTCCTAGTAGAATAGCCAGTCTTGGTGGAAAACTCTACGCCTTTGTTATAGTAGATGACTTTTCTATATTCACTTGGGTTTTCTTTCTTACAAATAAAAGTGATGCCATTTCTGGTTTAAAAATCTTTGCTAAAAAGGTTCAAAACAAAAAAGGCTACATGATTACTCGTTTCTGAAGTGATCATGGAGGCGAATTCGAAAATACTGATTTTGAAAAGTTTTGTGATTTAAATGGTTTTGATCATGAGTTTTCTTGTCCTAGAACTCCTCAACAAAATGGTGTTGTGGAGCGGAAGAATAGAACTCTTGACGATATGGCTAGAGTCATGCTGAATAAATTTTCACTTCCGAAATATTTTTGGGCTGAAGTTGTCAGTACAGCATGCCACATTTTAAATAGGGTGCTCATTCGACCCGTTACAAAGAAAACACCCTATGAGCTTTGGTTTGGAAGAACTCCAAATGTTCCTTATTTTAGAGTTTTTGGTTGTCGATATTTTATCTTTAACACCAAAGACAACTTATGTAAATTTGATGCCAAAGCTGACGATGGTATATTTTTTGGCTATGCTGCCAAGAGCAAGGGATATAGAGTGTTCAACAAACGCTCATTAATTATGGAAGAGCCTACAAATGTGACTTTTGATGAAGATAATAGTGCAGCAGCCTCTCCTGACGATGATATTGAGCCATCGACTTCTACGCCGATGAATACTACCACTGAAACCAATTCTCTGGAGGGCTTGCCAAAGAAATTCTCTTTCAAGCCTTCACATCCAGAAAACTTGGTCATAGGTGAGGTTTCATGCGGAGTAAGTACTCGGTCATCATTGAGAGACTCCATTGCTAGCACTGCCTTTATTTCACAAATTGAGCCTAAAAATGTTTTAGAAGCTTTTAATGATGAGTTTTGGATTTCTGCCATGCAAGAAGAACTCAACCAATTCGAGAGGAGCCAGGTTTGGGAACTTGTTCCTAGGCCAGCTAATCATTCGATCATTGGTATGAAATGGGTTTTTCGCAACAAAGTAAATGAATATGGTTCAGTTACACGCAACAAAGCTCGTCTAGTAGCTCAAGAATACAACCAAGAGGAAGGTATCGACTACGATGAGACGTATGCTCCTGTTGCAAGACTTGAATCCATTCGGATGCTTTGTGCATTTGCTAACTTCCAAAATTTTAAACTGTTTTAAATGGATGTTAAAAGTGCTTTCTCGAATGGTTTTATTAAGGAGGAAGTTTTTGTAAAACAACTCCCTGGTTTTGAAAATCACAAATTTCTCGACCACGTTTTCAAACTCAAGAAAGTGCTATATGGCCTCAAACAAGCCCCTAGATCTTTGTATGAACGTCTAAGCAATTTCTTGCTTGATAAAGGTTTTTCAAAAGGAAAAAATGATACTACACTCTTTATAAAATCTTTCAAAGACACTATTCTCTTAGTGCAAATTTACGTTGATGATATTATATTCGGTTCTACTGATGAAACTCTCTGTCAAGATTTTTCTAAGTGTATGCAGACCGAGTTTGAGATGAACATGATGAGGGAGCTCAACTACTTTCTTGGACTGCAAGTCAAACAAACATCAAATGGAACTTTCATCTGTCAGTCAAAGTATACAAAGGACATGCTGAAGAAATTTGACCTTGACAACGTCAAACCAATCGGCACTCCAATGGCTTCTACAACCAAACTAGAACCAGATGAAAGCGGCAAACATGTTGATCAACGTAAGTATCGAGTTATGATAGGCAGTCTACTTTATTTAACTGCTAGTCACCCTGATATTATGTTTAGCGTTTGCCTGTGTGCTAGATATCAAGCAAATCCTAAGGAATCACACATGTCCGCCATTAAGCGTATCTTTCGATACCTTAAGGGTACGGTTACAATGGGCCTATGGTATCCCAAATCAACATCATTTGACCTCATTGGTTACTCTGATGCTGATTTCGCCGGAAGCAAGGTCGACCGTAAAAGTACTAGCGGCACGTGTCATTTATTAGGAAAGGCTCTAGTCTCTTGGTTTAGCAAGAAGCAGAATTCTGTCGTACTATCCACAACAGAAGCTGAATATATCGCAGCTGGTCGTTGTTGTGCACAAATTCTGTAGATGAAGCAAACCCTTGAAGACTATAACTTATCTTTTATGCACATTCCTATATTTTGTGACAACACTAGTGCTATAAATCTCACTAAGAACCCCATATGTCACTCACGCATGAAACACATTGAAATTCGTCACCACTTTTTGCGTGATCACCAACAGAATAGCACTATTAATTTAGAATTTATTGACACTGATCATCAGTTGGCCGATTTCTTTACAAAACTATTATCCGAGGAGCGATTCAATTTTCTTTGTCGTGAATTAGGAATTTTAGATGAAACGGTTATACATTAAATTGGCCTGCATAATTATCGACTATGTCACGATTCTCTATGCTGACTTTGCTATGGGTACAAGCCGAAAGGGTCCTTCTGACAACAAGGCGTAAAAGCCTAAGCGACACGGTGCACTAGTCTTCAGACTACCGCTAGCTGGGTTCCAACCCCTGCAGCTACCATATAGCAGCTTCACCATATTGATTTATGTCATAACTCCTTAGTTATTATATGGTTAATTTTTATTTATAGCCTGTCTCATTTGAAAATTCTACCTTCCAATCTTGCTTTTATATCTTTGACCATGTATTCATAATATTCTTCCTATCTTGTTTTTAATTTCCTGCTTGAAGTTCTGGCCCAAGGGACCAGAACTTGGGCCGAACTCTGCCCCCACACAGAGTTCGGGCCGAGTTCGGCCTCCTTGTTCCAGAACCTCGGGACACTCTCAGTCTCTGATCTGTTTTTGATCCAATGGCTCCTGTTTCATCCGACCAGCCGACCAAATGGACATATATTCGGGATTGCCTCCCTCTCTTTCCTTCATTGTCTTCTTCTTACATCTCCACACATATTTCTTTCAAAACCCTAATCCTAAAAGTCTTCATTCCTTGGGAAATCTCTCTCCAAACTCAAGGAAGTCACTCTTGGAGTTATTCTCCTCCATCTTAGGTCTCTTTTGTTATGGTATATCTCTTTCTTTCTCTTCAATCTCAATTTTTTTATGGCACCAAGGTTGCTTGGTAGGGGTAAGAGACAAAGGAGAAGTATTGGTGAATCCTCTACTAATCCTAACCCAAACCCACAACCTAATCCTCCACCACAACCTATTCCTCATTCTCCTTCTAACATGATCCACCCTCTTTTTAAGCTACCTCCACCCATCAATGCCGACAAATACGATGACTGTATTTTTGTGTCCTTAGATGCGTTTAACGCATGGTTCGCCGACTTTCGTCATCGTAGTGTCTTTGCTGGACACCCTATTAAGTTTACGGTATTTTTCGATTTTCTTCCTAACTTTCGTGACTTATGTCTCGATAAACTTGTTGCAACTCGTGAACCGATCTATGTCAATGCCATTCAAATGTTTTATTGCAACATGACTTATGACGACCGTATCGATTCACGTGTCGCCGGTATAGACATATCTTTTGATGATTTTGAGTTAGCCGACCTTCTTGGTTTGTCCGACCCCAACACTTGGGAGCGGCTTGATGATGCCCGGGACTTTGTTTTCCCCGGTGAGACCACGTTGGAAAGTTTCAAGGGTGATCTTTGTTCTCCAAATCCTTCTCCTCGAAAACTTATGGCTAAACATCTCAATAATTATTTTTATGAACTTCATCGTATTATATTTTCTTCGGTCTTGCCAAAGGCTGGATCGACAGATGAAGTTACTTACTTTGAGATTACTGCTCTTTTCTTTCTCCACTTTTGCGTCCCCTTTAACTTTCCTCGCACGATGATGGATTCGATGATTCGTGCTAGGCCTAAACCAAAATCTTTGGTTTATACCATGTATCTTCCTTTAATTTTTCGTGCCTTTTATGTCTCATTGGATCAGTGTCAGTCCTTGCCCCCTCCTGCCTTTCTGACTAAGGCAAGGAGAACTATTACTGCTGTTGCCTCTTCTGAGTCTGATGATACTGAGGAGCCTGACTCTCTTGCACCCTTTGCTGCTCCCGATTCACCTACTCCCGAGTCCACTGCTATACCGGACTCTATTCAGACCATGCCTCGCGATCGCTTCCGTTTGGAGGACGCGCGCTGGGCTGAGATGGATGATCGCTGGACGCAGATGGACTACCGCACCACTCTGCAGATGAGTACGCTCAGCAACTCCATCCATGACATTCAGTACTCTATGGCCTCCCATCCGACGATGCCGATTCCGATGATGCGTGATCCGTCTCACAACGGTTGTCGCATTGACGATTCTTGGGTTCATCGCTATCTTAATCAGACTTCTGCATTTGTGGATCCCCGTCGTACCGGTTCTGATGGTGCGGGGCCTTCACATGCTCCTTGATGGATATGGATATTGTACTGCCACTGATGATTCGGACTATTTTTATTTTGGCACTATGTTTCTTTTTGCTTATGATTTTATGTTTTTAAACTCTATGGCTCAGTTTGCTCTTAGTTAGTACTACTACTTGCATGTTCTCTTTCATTATGTGGATGGTCGTTTTATTACTTCTCTATTTTTGTCTCCATTTTTGCTGATTGTCAAAAGGGGGAGAACCATTGATACTTGTATTAGCAATATTAATTGTATATGTATATTTGGATGAGTACTTGTCACAGAAAATATCAGTTTATGGGGGAGTACGTTTGTTCAAGTACAGGGGAGCCATAATGTGTCCAGGTATGAATATTGAGACATACAAATATCATGTTTTGTCAATTATCAAAATGGGGGAGATTGTTGACCCAAACAGGATCACAGTCAACCTAATCTTGAAAATTCACAAAACAATATTTGTTATAGTCCAATTTGACACATCGAGCTCAAAATCAATCTACTCAGCTCATTGGTTCACGATCAAAGCTACTTGAAGATTTACTATTCTGTGTATACTGGAGTCTGTATTTTTATTGTTTTTGAGTATAGGATGATGTACGTTGGGTCATACTGAGCAACTTTGGGCTAGACGTAGCTTTATAGGTTTACTTAGCCCAAATCTCAATCAACCCATTCATCTAAAAGCCCACTGAGAACATTCTGTCCATAAGAGACAAAGTTCGGGCCGAACTCTGCCTCCACACAGAGTTCGGGCCGAACTCTGCCCCCTAAATTACAGGATGCTGATTTTTAGGTCTTGATCACTGCTAGTTGTCCAACAGCCAAAAATTTGAATTCTACATACAGAATTCTGGCCGAATTCTGCCTACCCCGAACCCTATAAATAGGCCTTGGTTTCTCTCATTTAAAACCATCCAATCTTCTCTTCTTCTTCTCTTACATAGCCTATATATTAAAGAGCCTTACCTTCCCATCCACTTAGCATTCAAACTTCCCAACCGTCCAAGTTGCTCGGTACGATCCAGCTAGAAGTTTGAAGTGCAAGAAGTTGTAAGTCACTTGGAAAAGTCCAAGTTTCGCCAAAGCGATCATTGAAAGAAGTTTGGCGTGCTCTTCTGTGAAAAGGCACGTGGTTGTAACCCTATTTCACAAATAGTGGATTTCAATCCTGAGCTAGAGTTCTCAGGCCTGGACTAGTCCTCCACGAGGGAAACCAGGTTAAAAATCTTGCCGTGTTGTGCTTGCTCTCCACTCTTTATTTCCGTATTTCTTTTACTCTGATTATTTAGTTGGTGAAGAGAGTTTAAGTTTTTAATTGATCAATTTTTTTATATAAACTCTATTCACCCTCCTCCAGAGTTACCTACCTGTACTTCAATTCTTTCCTTTCTTCGTATCCTCGCTCTGGGCATAGCTAAGTCAGGGTCAATCTCCCTGAGTTGTGTGTGACGACGGGATACCGGTGGAGCAGAGATTTTACCACTAGGAGCATCCGAAAATGTCTGCACATAGACCCGAATTAACTCTTAGGGCAATGCTTCGTGCACGACTTCTCCGGAGGCCGGTAACTTTAATTTTTGTTTATTTTGGTTGCAGATTATTTGAGGAGTAAATCAAATATTCCTAACAATTCCTATATGGCATCACCACAAGACATTGTCTTGTTGTTTAGTGGCAACTTCTGTCACAACCCGCACCTAGTGTAGGGGCACGAGAAGTGGGTACATTCAGCCTACGCCGCAGTGTCGGCGGTAGAACGATATCCTAGGCCACATGTATCTAACAGTTATAAAGTACCTGTACAATATATACGCTCCGGATGGAGGACAATATAGAAATGTACAACTTAATCACAGCTAAGGTGGAATGTACGATAAGATAGATAGATAAGATCTGATTCCATAATGAAATATAAGATAAGAGAAAGAAACTAAATGTCTAAGATAACAACTCCACAATATCCAGAATAACAAAATCCCCAAATAAGTACAAAGTGTATCCAAACAAGACAAGATAATAAGTAAGGTACTAGTTTAGCTAACTAGCCTAGACTACTGGGGTAATGTCCTCTGCAAGTGCTGGGTCCTCATGGGAGTCCAGCTCACATGTGTCATCTAGGCCTGCTCCATAGTATGTAGGACAGAACTCCTCAATGTCATCTGTAATATTTTTAATAGGTCCAATCAGGACGGGAGTGAGCACAATACATCTCACGCAGTTCATAATATGACAGGATATATAAATATGTTATAGAGTAAAATACATGAAACACTGGGAAATATATGAAGTAAAAGAGATGACTGTAAAAAAATATCAACTATAAGTAAAGAGCTAACAGTGACTAGTGATGTAGAGTACAAGATAGACATATAAACGGCTTGATAATAAACATGAAAGTTTGCACATGACTACAGTACTTTGGAATTGTTCACATGACCCTTTATACTCTTCCGTACCCCCAATCAATACACAAGGATCCAGACAGGTTATGTTATTGCACATGATATCACATGAAGGCCCATAAATAGGTGCACATGAATGTATATATGGGGGCTCTGTGAACATGAGAGTACATGAATCACAAGAGTGCACATGAATGATGAAAGCACCGGAGTACATGATGAAAGTGAAACGTATATGACATACTGTAACCCGATGCTCCCGAGGGAGATAATATCTCATGAAGGGATCCATATAGTACCAATTTGTGTTAACAACATTACAGCATCAAGTAAAGTAATCTAGAGCATAAATGTAAATTCTATCAAGTATGAAACAGTCAGAGAATGTACTCGTCTGTGATATGAATGTCTAGGAGAATATACTGTCCGAGAGGAGGTATCTGCCTCCTATTTAGAGCAACACAAGTCAAGATGCATACAGGAAATGATAAATGAAATGTACAATACATCTGCATGCTGTCTAGGTCAAACTAGACTAAAGTCAAAACTTGGTCAACTCTAGTCAACCACACTAGTCAAACTAGGTCAACTAGGTCAAGCTAGTTAGGGTTTGGTCAACCATGGTCAACTAGTCTAGGTTAGTCATTTCTAGGTCAATCTCTATAGGGCTATCTCATAATTAACTATAGGCTAGTATATCTAGGATACCCTAGGATACCGTATAGCCTATACCATATATATACATATCACATATATATATCAAGCCTATAGCCTAAACATACAAACTCACCATATATAATACATATATACAATACATTGCTTATATACACTCATGCATACATCTATGCATCTACACATTCATTCATTATCCCCACATTGCATTCATGCATTCATTGCACATATCAATATATATATATATATATATATATATATATATATATATATATATTTTATATATATATATATATATATATATATATTAGAGAGATAGAGAGGAGAAAAGAGATAAGTGTGTGTGTGTGTGTTTATATAATGTGTGATAGGTGAATGTAGATGGCAGTGGTATGCTACATGCAATGTGCCACATGGAAAGCAGTATGCAGAACAATGCAACTTGGATTACAGGATATTAGGAATGGCCAAGCATGTGTAGATGTATATATCCATATACCTGAACCCAAACTAGTGGTTAGTACAGTAGTTAAACCAACAAGGTAACCCATCACTCTGGACAGAACTAATGAAAGGTCTGTTCTACCAAGCTACGCAATGAATGGACATGTAAATGAAATGGATACATGTATGCAGTTTATGGCATTATGTATCTAGACAAATGGCAGGTATTAGTATGTAAAAACTACATCTAAACCACAAAGGTCTGAACAAGGAAATGCAGGATTTAATGGGGCATAAAACTGGACTAACAAGTCATGTGTTCAATGAAATGAGAAGGAATGATACTTAAGAGTATCAGTCGTTAGCTAAGTAGATCAGAATACATGTCTTGCACAAGGGGATAAAGGATATGGGTCTTTGAGTATTGATACTCTATAACTGAGGACAAGACACTACTCATATCTGGGCATGAGGTAACTCCCTCTGAACGGTGTCTGAACAAACCTTCCTAAGAAGTTAACCCATTTCAAAGAATAAATAATGCAGGGCATACTAAACTGGGATGCAGTCTAATGGGTGTATGAGTTGGCTCCTTGCCATGGAGGTCAGATACCTATATACAGGTATGCAATACAGATAATGTGGTTAATGGAAAAGGTTGTTTGCAGGTAATGCAATGATGATGTGCAGGATGATGAGTGATATGCTCAAGTGTACAGGTAGTGTTTATAGATAACTAAATGTGAGGGTCAAATGGAGTGTATGATATGAGTGTAAATGCAGTGAAGGTATTAGTGTCTCTGATTCCATGAAGGTATCAAAGAATATAGTGGTATGCATTCTCAAACAGAACCAAATGCAGTGATGATACAAATCTCTATATGCAGTGGGATGTAATTGGAATAAATGTGCAGACATTTAAGTATGGTACAGTGGTAAGTCGTATCAAGATACAAGGATTTGCACATAGGACATGTCCTACTGTAGTAGCTAGTGAATACAGCATATGAATGCATCAAGTGATGCAGTAAACAAGTGTGCAGGAGTGAAAAAGGAAAATGCAGTGAAAGACCAGTGCTCGATTGCAATTTCACCAAGTCCTAAATATTGGAACATATGGACAGGTATTAGGATGATGCAATGAGTGATGCAGTGCATGTACAGCCAGTGTGTGTATGCATATATTTGTGTTTAGTTTATATGTTCGGTTAGTAACATGTATACGAGAGTGTTAACAATAGGTTTTGATCAAACGAGAACCCTAACTTATATACCATGTGAAACCCAATCATACACACAAATCCAGATATGATAGCAAGTGTAAAACACATACAAATTTACATTTAATAGTGATTTAAATAGATTCGAATCTCAGAAAATCCAAATACAGTGTGTATCAGAGATTTGGGGGTAATCCTCAAATACCATTCGAAACATAGCTTAAACTCAAATTAATTAGTTGGTAATCAATCATGCAAATGTGTAAGTGTCATACATGTCGATTAGTGTTCACAAAATCAAGATACGACGTGTCCATACCCTCTCGAACACGTACAGACACGCACGACACGTACAGTCTCGTGCACGTGTGTGTGTGAGTCCAGGACACGACACCACTCGTACACATGTCCACGTGTTCGTCTAGGGTAGGGCTACGTGTCAGGCACCCTGACACGAGTCCAAGTGTCGTCGTATCGTGTCAAAAGATGCGTATGAAAACTCAAAACTTGCGCGGCTACGTGCAGGCAAAAACCAGTGCGATCGAGATTTCTCTCGATCCGCTCGATGGTTTTGCCTCGAACTTCGTGTGCAAGGTGACAGAGAGTGCCCCTTGGTGCTCACCACGTTTCGAGTCGTAAAATATTGTGTCGTGTCCTACAGGACACTCGTGTAGTAGGGGATTCCAGAATCCCTGTACTGTGTCAAAACAGTAAGTTCGTGTCCGATTTGGACACGAACAACACACAGATTTCAGCTCAGTCACAAGCAAATCAAAACCCTACATATGGGGCTACGTATTAGTGAAATTAGTTTTTGAAAATATCAATAGAAATTCCTTTGAGGTATTTCATCGAACACCTAGTTACATACACTGATACGTGTCCGATACGGACACAAAAATGACACAAAATCACCCAAGACTCACTCCACAGCTAGGGGGACTCCTAGATCTATGCAACCATGCAAAGAAATCAAGAAAATAAAGTTGTTTGAGGGGTTTACCTATTGAGTGTCAAACTCAAGAAAAAGCCCCAAAAATGAAGGATCCCACTTGTAACTCCCAAACCTCAAATCTCACCAAAGCTGAGATTACACACTACCAACAGTAAATAGGCATGGATTAGATCCTATTGCAAAAGACTAGGGTTAAAAAGGAAGAGAAATTTTTAAAATAGGGAGGATTGAAGAATGGACAAACCTTGCTCTTGCCAAAAATGGATGTGGTATAAAAAGAGGCAAGAAAGAAATAAGAGACATTAAATAGAGGGGGAATCCCTAGAGGGTCGGCCAAGAATGGAATATTAGGGTTAAGGTTGATGACTAATGGGCTTTGGGCCAAGTGCAAGGCTAAATGGATCAATCTCCTAGCTATTAGTTCAAGCACCTATAACACCTAATCTCTCTATGAAACTTGGTCCAAAATAAGTCAACTTGGGTCGACTTAAGTTAGACTGGTCCACACCATGCTAACCAAGTCACCAAAGTCAAAGTCTACATCTAGGTTAGTCTCTAAAGTCACAACTAGCAAAAGTCAAAAATAACAATCAGCACTCAAACAATTTACAAATAATTCCAAGAAACCAAAATGACCAAAATACCCATAGGCAAAAAATGATAAATAAAACATCCAAATCATATGGTTTGGCTCTAGGTCAAGTAGTCTCTAGGGTTTCACTAGCAAAACTCCAAAATCATAAATTACCAATAAAATAGTTTTAAAAATAATTAAAAATCACCAAAAATCATATCAAGATTTAAATAACATTATTAAAAGATTAAAATTTATAAAATTTCAAAATTACCCTCATTTAGAAAACTGGGTGTTACAAGTCTACCCTCCTTAGAGAAATTTTGTCCTCGAAATATAGAAGGTCGTAATCTTGTAGGTCAACCCCCAACAATCAAGGTCAAAGCTTCTACCTAGCAGTATCCTAGGTCAGCAAGTCCAATATGGGCAGTAGGCTTACAATAGGCCATATCCAGAATTTGGGTCGGCAGGTTGGGTCAAAAAGGTGTTTCCAATTCGAGTCGAAAATAGAAGTGACTCCATGGGGTGAATCAAGATGGGGTCTTGTGTCGGGAAAGTCTTATGAAGCAAACGGAGCACAAGATGCTGTGTCTGAGTAGAACATGAAAGTCATGGGTGGAGGGGGTCATGTATAGGTCATGCAGGGTAAGTTGGTTTTGAGAAAACAACTAGTCTTGTGCTTCTAAATTAAAAGTCACGGTAATGTGTATAAAATAATCATAATTAAAGTGGGAATGGTCAAATGGCCTAATTTGGACCGAAGGTTGTGATGCAAAAAAAAGTACAAAGGAACATGTTAAGTAGGACTGTCTGTGGTCATGGATGTCAGACTGGAAAGATAAGAAAAACAATGGATCAAACAGGGCTGCAAGGGTCACCATTCTAGGGTCATAGCTACACTATCAATTCTAAGTCAAAAGACCTAGCATAATCATCAATTCATTATGAAGAAATTCATAACAAAGGAAGTTACACAAAGGTTTATAATAATAGCTAAAGCTACTCCTACTCCTAAGTTAAATGATGAGGAAGCAAAACAAAACAAATAACAACAAATTTTTTGAAAGACTAGAACGAAAAGTAGAGGTGAGATGTTCAAAAACTTTTAAGATGAAATCTGGTAATCATATGCGTCCATCCAAAATCATGATACTCTGAATCCTCGTCATACTAGTAAGCAGGGCTATGATAACCATAGAGTCCCAACTAATGTACACACTTCTAGAATAATAGTATTTAAAATTTTCGCTTTGCCGCTAGCTTGGCTGCAAAAATCTTAAATTCCCACACCCGAGAAATATATCCAAAATCAGACTATAGGTCCTTGCCATGCTGCTAATATGACTGTAGAAGACTACATTCCATAACTGTGATGACCTAGCCCATATAATTTATCTTGGTAGAAAATTAAATCAATAATGAATACCAAGAATCATATTCTTCTACAAACAAGAACGATTAGCAAGATCTGTTGGAACTGAATTTCGACAGGGTTAAAATAAGACAAGGGAGGAATAAAATCGAGATGAACAGAACCTACGATAAGCTCTCCTACTGCATGTGCACCCTCAGCTGCCATAGCGTAAGCTCGCTCCTGCTGGCCTCCTCCAGCCTGATGCTACGCGAATCTCTGCTGCTGAGTCTGTAAGGGTAGTCCCTTCTGCTGGCTCACCGGAGCCCTCACTCCTGCTCCCCAAGCTGTCCGTCCAGAAAACTTAGGACACTCTCTTAACTGGTGATATGATGCTCCGCAAGTAGGCACTTGCCTAACCTCATTCGGTATTTACTCCAATCGTGTCCTAGTTTCTTACAGAAAGGGCAACTGATAACATGCTGCTGTCTAGGGGTCTGCTGCATCGGTAACGGTAGTCCCCTCTCACTACCAAAATATAGTTAATTGGCGATAGCGTTTTAGCGACGAAATAAATCTGTCGTCAGTAGCGACGGACTACCGACAACCTGGCGACGACTTCCCGGCTAATCACGCACCAATTTTTTTAAGGGTGAACATCCGTCGCCTATCCGGCAGCACGCCGTCGGTTATATAGCAACGGAATAAAAACCCGTCGGCAAGTAGTTACTCGGTAGTCACTAATTGGCGGGAAAATGTTAAAAAATTGCTGGAAAATGTCACTAGTTAGCGAGAGAATTGACGACTACTAAGCGATGGATAATCCGTCGACCAGATGATAGGATATTAGCGATGGACATACAGTCCGTCGCTAAGTGGTCACTAAGTGGTCGAAAAAATTTAAAAAAAATCGCGTGAGATTAACGACTAAGTAGCGACGGATTTTATCCGTCGCTAGTCCGTTGCTAAGTTAAAAGCCTAGCTTAAGTTGAACCGACGGGGGGAAAATTTCATTACCCCCAATTTTTTCTCTCCTCTCTCTCTCTCTCTCTCTTGGATGCGGTACATCGAGGCAACTCTCTCTCTCTCTCTCTCTCTCTCTCTCTCTTGGACGGCGGTGGGGGGGCGGAGGGAAGCCGACGGTGGTGGGAGGGGGCGGGCAGCTGGGGGGTACTGGCCACGGGGGGTGGGTGTAGCACCCAGTTTCTAAAATAAGGGTAATTTTGAAATTTTATAATTATAATCATTTAATAATAATATTTAAACCATGTTATGATTTTTGGTTATTTTTAGTTAATTTAAAACTACGACTTGTGATTTTGATGATTGACTAGTGTAACCCTAGAGTTTGGCTAAGCCTAGAGACTAACCATGACCAAGGGAGCCTAGTCATGTGATTAGGATGACTAATTACAACTTTTTAGCCTAAGGGTATTTTGGTCATTTTGACAATTTTGTGAAATTGTAATTTTGATTAATTAAATATTGTGCTAATCTTTTAGTTAAGCCTTAACCTAGAAGCTTAACCTAATCTAGATTAGTCTTGAGGTTAGAATCATGGTTAGAACATTCCTTCTAAGTGCCAAGGTTAGTAATATCTAGATATTTATAGGTAGGATATTTATCCCTTAGGATATTTGTGAAAAAGAAGCCCTATGACTAGTTGAACCAATAGGAAGGCCTAGAATTGGGTGGACAACTCCTAGCCACTCATCTAGACCTAAAACATAACCCTAATCTATCTAATGGCAGCCACAATTGATTCTCCTCTTCCTATAAAACATCATTAGCAAAAACCTTTGCCTCTTTTACAACTTCTTAGAACCCTAATAGTTCCTCCCCAAATTTCCTTCCCTAATATCCAAATCAAGTCCAAATTGGTTCTAATCAATTGCAACATCACCCTCTACCATAGTGGAAGCTAGTAGGGGCTTGCTAGCTAGGGTTTGAAGTGCTTTGGTCAATAGGAGTTCAAGGAAAAACCTTATCATTACCCTTTTTCATTGAGATTCAATCTCAATAGGTAAATCCCATGAAACCCTTCTAAAATCATGTTTTATTTTCATAGATGCATGCATATAGGTATATCCTAGCTGTAGGGATATTTTGGTGCTAGGTAGTGTCCATTTCGTGTCCGTATCGGACACGTATCAGCCCAAATAAATAGGTGTTCGATGAAATATTTGTTAGAAATAAATTGTGTTAATTTCAAAATATAATTGAATAGAAAATTAGGTTATTATGTTTATATCACTAAACAATTAGACTGAGCACGAATTTGAGTCGTGTCCGTGTCCAAAACGGACACGAACTCACTGCACGAGCAGCTGCACACATGTCCTGCTGCCACACGTGTCGTGCTCACTGCACAGACCTTGTGAACCCACCAAAATTGGTGTGGAGGTCGGAGAAGTGACTGACAAGTTTAGAATTATAAGTATTCAGACAATAACTTAGGTAAACTTAGGATTCAGACAATAACTTATTAGGTAAACTTAGGATTCAGACTATAACTTAGGGTAACATAGGATTTAGATTATAACTTAGGTAAACTTATAGTATAATAAACACATTCATTTGATAGGCTGCGTATCGTGAGGCCCTTAGTCGGATTCAGCCATCTGCTCTCGAGAATGTCGGCGAAACGACGCCCGTCGGTACGCCCTCTTCTACGGCCACTCGCTACGACGACTTATTCGTAGATACCGTCGGCGGCTATAGGAAAGGGCGCGTGTATGGAGTCGGCTTTCTGGCTAATTTGCACTCGACGACTCTAAGATTTCCACCTCTCCCGCCACCTCCTATGGCCCCGACAGACGATGAAGTGAGGTCCGAGCTTGCACATCTGAACGAGGCGGTGTCAGAGATTCGGACGCAGTTGTCCACGTACATGCGTCCTTCTACTGGTTCTGTCGGTCCTTCTAGTGCTGCCGGTCCTTCTTCCGCCGAGCATCTTTCTTTTGACCCTACTGCCCCTATCGTACCGCCTCCTACTTTGACGGCCCTCCTTGACGTGATGACGCCAGAGCAGCTGCGCCAACTTTCAAGCCATGTCTTGGAGGGATTGCCGCCGTACTTGGTGGAGGTGTATATGAGACGGTCGCAGCAGGGAGTACCACCACCAGCGGACGATCGCAGCCCTCGTCGTTGATGTTTGTATTTTTAGGATTATTTTGTTTGTAAATATTGAATATTGAATATTTGTGTTTAAATATTGAATATTTGTGTGAACAATTTGAATGCTTAGGATTATTTGTGTGTTTTGTGTATTTATTTGTGTGTTGAAATTGTTTGTGTATTTTGTATATTGGAATTGTGTATATTGGAATTGTGTATATTGGAATTGCTTGGAATTATTTGTGTGTTTTGTATATTGGAATTGTTTATATTGGGAATGTCCAGTTTTATGCTATTTTTTTCAAAAATTTCCCAGATACTGACGGACTGGCGACCAATTTCTGACGGACTATCCGTCGCTAACTGGAAGATTCCCAGTTAGCGACGGATGCACGACTAAACGTCGTCGGAATATCCGTCGCCAAGGTTCTGGAATTATGAAAGATTCACATGATAGGACCGACGGATATTACTTCGGTATGTCGTCGCTAGTAGTCGGTAAAACATTAGAGACGGATAATCTGTCACTATAATGCTGACCGATTGGCGACGGTCTAGCGACGACGCACGACAGAGTAACGACGGATTATCCGTCGCCAATGTTCTGGAAATATGAATAATTCACAGAACCGTGTCGACGGATAGTCCATCGGTATTTCGTCGCGGCTCCGTCAAAACTTAGCGACCATTCGTGACCGACTGGCGACGGATTTTGCGTATCTGAAACTCTCTGATACGCATTTACCGACCAAGTAGCGACGGATATGTCCGTCGATAAGTGATACGTCATTACTTCTTTTGATACATGATTTGACGGTAATCCGTCGGCGAGTCGTCGCAAACTGCACGAGTACGGTTGATGGCAGTCCGTCGCTAATTTGTCGCTGGACGACTACTTGCCGACGGATTGCAGTTAGCGACGAGGCTTTTCCCGACGACCTTTTTTAACCAATATCCGTCGACCATCCGTCGGTAATTACATTTACTGACGGATTTTTGACTGATATAGCCGTCGCTAAATCGATGAATTTTTGTAGTGTATGCTGCTCTGTCGGAGCCCTAGCTCCTGCTGCTACCTGAGTCGATGGTGTCTGGCACTTGGGACACTCCCTACACTGATGCTCCGCTGAACCACAAAGTAGACACCTGCCAAGCCTCATCCTACAGTCGTTCCACCCATGGCCTGCCTTCTTGTAGAAGTTGCACCTAGCGTCCTGCTGCTGCCTGGATGCCTGGTGGAAATATGTACGTCCCTCATCCTGAAGGTGCTGCTGAACAGGCCTCTGCTGATACTGATGCTGAATCTGTACATGAGGTCTTTTGGCCTGACCTCCACTGCTGCTGGCTCCAAGAATGTCATGTCCCCTCTTGAGCAACTGTTGCCGCTGAGTCTCCACTATCTACTGGAAGAAGGAGAACAACCGCGCCACGTCCTCTGATCCTGACGGCGGCTGCTGCTGAAGAACATCCGGGATGACTGGGGAAAGTCTCGAAGTAGGAAGAGGTGCACTTCCATAAGCTGCAGATATCCCAGCCTGAGCTGGCATAACAGGAGCTTCAGTCTCGGGGTCCTGCTGATCAGGACGAGAAGTGGCAGACCCCTCAGTGGTGTCCTTCTGATCGAGACGAAGAGATCGTGTCTCCATCACCATCCTGAAGACAGATTAAACGAGAGGGCAATCACTGAAAATGAAGCGATAACATCAAGGGAGGACAGTTTATTTTCAAGGAAAGACAATAATGCAGCAAAATTTTGGTAACAGGAATCAGATTAAGAGTTTTTTCTAGGTGTGATTGAGTACCTTCAAAAATATATCCTAATCCTACTGCAGGCTGTAGTGATACTCTAGTTCGAATACCACTACATAAACTCGACCAGCATGGACCACCACTAAAAATGTGTCATGACCCGCACCCAGTGTAGGGACACGAGAAGTGGGTACGTCCAGCCTACGTCGCAGTGTCGGCGGTAGAACGTTGTCCTATGTCACATGCATCTAACAGTTATAAGGTACCTGTACAATGTATACGCTCCGGATGGAGGACAATATAGAAATGTACAACTCAATCACAGCTAAGGTAGAAAGTACGATAAGATAGATAGATAAGATCTGAATCCACAATGAAATATAAGATAAGAGAGAGAAACTAAGTGTCTAAGATAATAACTCCACAATATCTAGAATAACAAAATTCCCAAATAAGTACAAAGTGTATCCAAACAAGACTAGATAATAAGTAAGATACTGGTCTAGCTAACTAGCCTAGACTACTGGGGTAATGTCCTCTGCAAGTGCATGGTCCTCCTGGGCGTCCAGCTCACATGTGTCATCTAGGCCTGCTCCATAGTATGTAGGACAGAACTCCTCAATGTCATCTGTAATATTTTCAACAGGTCCAGTCAGGACGGAAGCGAGCACAATACATCTCACACAGTTCATAATATACAGGATATATAAATATGCTATAGAGTAAAATACATGAAACGCTGAAAAATATATAAAGTAAAAGAGATGACTGTAAAGAAATATCTACTATAAGTAAAGAGCTAACAGTGACTAGTGATATAGAGTACAAGATAGACATATGAACGGCTTGATAATAAACATGAAAGTTTGCACATGACTATACTACTTTGGAATTGTTCACATGACCATTTATACTCCTCCGTACCCCAATCAATACACAAGGATCCAGACAGGTTATGTTATTGCACATGATATCACATGAAGGCCCATAAATGGGTGCACATGAATGTATACATGGGGGCTCTGTGAACCTGAGAGTACATGAATCACAAGAGTTCACATGAATGGTGAAAGCACCGGAGTACATGATGAAAGTGAAACGCACATGACATACTGTAACCCGATGCTCCCGAGGGGGATAACATCTCATGAAGGGATCCATATAGTACCAATCCGTGTTAACAACGTGACAGCATCAAGTAAAGTAATCTAGAGCATAAATGTAAAATCTATCAAGTATGAAACGGTCAGAGAAAGTACTCGCATGCGGTATGAATGTCTGTGAGAATATACTGTCCGAGATGAGGTATCTGACTCCTATTTAGAGCAACACAAGTCAAGATGTATACAGGGAATGATAAATGAAATGTACAATGCATATGCATGCTGTCTAGGTCAAACTAGACTAAAGTCAACACTTGGTCAACTCTAGTCAACCACACTAGTCAAACTAGGTCAACTAGGTCAAGCTAGTTAGGGTTTGGTCAACCATGGTCAACTAGTCTATGTTAGTCATTTCTAGGTCAATCTCTATAGGGCTATCTCATAACTAACCATTGGCTAGTATATCTAGGATATTCTAGGATACCATTTAACCTATACCATATATATACATATCACATATATATATCAAGCCTATAGCCTAAACATACAAACTCACCATATATAATACATATAAATGAAATGGATACATGTATGCAGTTTATGGCATTATGTATCTAGACAAATGGCAGGTATTAGTATGTAAAAACTACATCTAAACCACAAAGTTCTGAACAAGGAAATGCAGGATTTAATGGGGCATAAAACTGGACTAACAAGTTATGTGTTCAAAGAAATGAGAAGGAATGATACTTAAGAGTATCAGTCGTTAGCTAAGTAGATCAGAATACATGTCTTGCACAAGGGGATGAAGGATATGGGTCTTCGAGTATTGATACTCTATAAATGAGGACAGGACACTACTCATATCTGGGCATGAGGTAACTCCCTCTGAAGGGTGTCTGAACCAACCTTCCTGAGAAGTTAACCCATTTCAGAGAATAAATAATGCAGGGCATACTAAACTGGGATGCAGTGCAATGGGTGTATCAGTTGGCTCCTTGCCACGGAGGTCAGATACCTATATATAGGTATGCAACGCAGATGATATGGTTATTGGAAAAGGCCATTTGCAGGTAATGCAATAATGATGTGCAGGATGATGAGTGATATGCTCAAGTGTACAGGTAGTGTTTGTAGATAACTAAATGTGAGGGTCAAATGGAGTGTATGATATGAGTGTAAATGCAGTGAAGGTATTAGTGTCTCTGATACCAAGAAGGTATCAAAGAATATAGTGGCATGCATTCTCAAAAAGAACCAAATGCAGTGATGATACAAATCTCTATATGCAGTGGGATGTAATTGGGATGAATGTGCAAACATTTAAGTATGGTACAGTGGTACGTCGTATCAAGATACAAGGATTTGCATATAGGACATGTCTTAATGTAGTAGCTAGGGAATACAGCATGTGAATGCATCAAGTGATGCAGTGGTGAAAAGGGAAAATGCAGTGAAGGACCAGTGAGTTGATAAGGTATCAAATCTTGATGACGAAGGAGGAGGCCATAGAGAGTGTTGTTCGATGATAAGGTATCAAATCTTGATGACGAACTTCATAAGTTCCTCTGATCTGATTGATGATAAGCTTAGAGTCTCCATAAACTTCTAAATATTGAACATCCAGATGTTTAGCGAGTTGAAGACCAATGAGCAACGCATTGTATTCTGCAACATTATTTGAACATGATTGATCCAGAGAATAAGCCCTCTGAATAGTTAATCCCTCTGGGGATACAAGAACAATTCCAACTCCGGCGACAATATCGCCGTTAGGACCTATTCTAGATGCTCCATCAAAGAATAGACGCCAGGTAGGAACTTCTTCAGAAACCATATTTGAATCCAGAACTTCATCGGAAATCTCATCATATAATTTAGAATCTTCTGGGACTGCATGAGCTGCTAGAAAATCAGCAAGAGCCTGTCCTTTAACCGACTTCTGAGGAATATAATACATGTCGTATTGGGCTAACAAGATTCCCCAATTAGCAAGTCTAGAGTTGAGAATACCGGGTTTCTTCATCATAATCCTGAGTGGATTCACTCTGGAAATGACGTGAATCGTCTGACCGATAATATAATGTCGCGTTTTCTGAACAGCAAACATTAATGCTAGGCATTCTTTCTCGATTGGAGAATAACGCGGTTCAGCGCCTGTCATTGTGCGACTGAGATAATAAATGGCCTGTTCATGACCATCTTTATTTTTCTGGGCGAGTAATGCACCAAGAGAATGATCCATAGCTCGAACATATAGGAGAAATGGTATTCCCGAGACGGGAGGTACCAAAACTGGAGGGTTCATGAGGTACTGTTTGATGTCGTCAAATGCTTTTTAACATTCTTCGTTCCAGATGAAAGATACACCTTTCTTCAGAAGTTTGTGGAATGGTCTGCAGCGTCCTGATAAGTTGGAAATGAATCTCCTGATATAAGCAATCCTTCCTTGAAATCCTCGTAGCTCTTTTAAGGTGCGTGGAGGACGCATCTCTTGGATGGCTTTGATCTTTTCGGGATCCACGTGTATACCTTTAGCAGTAATGACGAAGCCGAGAAATTTGCCACTAGAGAAGCCTAGGAAGGACTTAGTAGGGTTCATTTTAAGTTGATGCTGACGCATTAAATCAAATATAGTCTTCAAATCTTGGATATGATCCTCCTTTCGTCGACTTTTGACTGCAATATCATCAACATAGCATTCGACTATTTTTCGAAGATGTTCACGGAATATAGTGCTCATTGCTCGTTGATATGTTGCTCCTGCATTTTTGAGACCAAACGGCATCACTGTATAACAATATGTACCGATCGGTGTTCTGAAAGAAGTATGTCTCTCGTCATCTGGAAACATCTTGATTTGATTATACCCCGAATACCCATCCATGAATGACATTCGTTCGAAACCACATGTGTTATCAATCATTACATCTGTAATTGGAAGAGGAAACTCGTCTTTAGGACAAGCAGCATTGAGATCACGAAAGTCTATACAGACTCGGATCTTGCCGGTCTTCTTGAGGACAGGAACGATGTTAGCCACCCATTCAGGATGTTGTTCCTCTCTGATAAATCCGGAAGCCATAAGCTTGTTGACTTCAGCTTCAATTGCATCCATAATGTCTGGACGAAATCGTCGCTGTTGCTGTTTGACCGGTTTAGCATTTGGCATAATATTAAGCTTGTGCATTGCGATCTTCGGATCTAGTCCTGGCATATCCTCGTAGCTCCAGGCGAAGACATCGATGTAATCACGAATAAGCTTGATCATATCTTGCTTATCTGTTTCTGAAAGACTCTCACTGATGAATATTGGTTTAGGGGAACCTTCTTTACCAACATCAATTTGGATCAGTTTATCTTCAGTAGGAGGTTCCCTCTGTTCGAACCTGAATTTCCATTGATTATCTAATCTTTGAGCCCATTGTTCTGATTCAGGTGATATTTCAAAATCATCCTCATCTTCACCATTTTCTTGTGGGCCATCAACAGAGACCATATTGATGGATAGAATAGAGCGATGAAGATCGCCAACACTCGTATCAGAATCCCAAGAAAGGGAATCAGAAGACTCAGATCGTTCATCTTCAGATTGTTCGTCTTTATTGAATTTTGACTCTTCATGAACTATGTTGATAAAAGGGGTGGGAGCAATGTAACCTAAACCACATTTTGTCCTTCCGTATTTTAATGGAGGAATTCGAACAGGCATTCTTCTTCCTTTTCTATTAAGACTGGTACTGAAATCATAACCCATATTTTTGATGATATTTTTGGATTGCTGACTGTAGTGACGTAGCTGTAATCTTCCAGTATCGTCATTTATATCATCATCCTCCAGATTAGGAGGATTCTGAGGTCCTTTATAGAAAAATATTAGATTTTCTCCCTTCTTTCGACTGGGGACCACAAAGTATGATTTCTGTATAGAGTCTAATGATACGTCTGTATGAAGAGCTTGAACAACCCCTATAGTTAGTGGCTCTAAGCTATCTAGCAATTGTAAATAACTTTGTACATAACTACAAACATCAATATACTGCAAAGGAGATGCTTCATTAATACTAGATGCTGTATTTACAATAGAAGGCTGAGCCTTATCAGACTTAGTCAGATTAATGACAAAGTGAGAAGAAGAAGAACAGTTAGAATTTTTGTTTCGATTAAGATCGATAACAAAAGGCTCAGAAGAGGTGAGCTCCCTTGAAGAAGACCGTGGATAAGTAATGCGTCCACTGACTGGAATGACTAGAGCATCTGATCTAGCCTGAGAAGATGGAGGGGGAGTGATGCGTCCACTGACAGGAATGATCAGCGAACTTTGTGAAGCTTGGGAAGATGGTGCAGTAGTGCGTCCACTGACAGGAATTATCAGTGAGCCTTGGGCGGATGATGAAGTAGTACGTCCACTGACCGGAATTATCAGTGAGCCTTCTTCAGATGTTTTAACAGGCTGTGGAGGAGTAATACGCCCTTTTACAGGAATAATAAAGGTGTCAACTTTGGATGTCTCATCTTCATTATCCATAGCTTGCAAGACTTTCGAGTATTCATCTTTGTACATGCGAGCGTCATTGAAGTAAGCTTCGACTCCTTTGAATGGGTAAAGATCTGCCACTTCTTTTTGAACCTCTCCATTATCATCAACATATTTGAAGCACTGATGAAGAGTTGAAGGAACAATATTATGTTCATGCAAGAAAGGTCTCCCCAATAGAGCATTGTACGAGCAACCATGATTGTCGATGATGTAAAAAGTAACCTTAGTACGAAGATCGCCTATTTGAAATTTAAGGCGAATCTTGCCTAAAGGCTCACTTTTTCCTTGATTGAATCCCAAGATGGTAGTGATAGTGCTGGAAAGTCTATGCACAGGTATCTTCAATGCATCTAACATAGCCTTTGGCATAATACTGAGAGCGGATCCTGGATCAATCAGTAAACGATCAACCTTCATAGAATCAATATATCCTGTATGATATAAAGGACGATCATGTCGATTATCCTCTAGCAGCATATCGTCCTGCGTAAAGGTAATGTTTGGAATAAATTCCAATACATTATGGCAGTGAGAGACAGGTTCTGTTTCCAACTTCTTGAGGAGAGTTAAGCAAGTTTCTGCTTGTAACAGTGCTTCACTCAAAGTTTCTCGAGTCTCTTTAGAGAGACATAAGAGTTCGAAGATTGACAATTTAGCTGGTGTATTGGCTAGTTGAGCCAATATATCAAAATTATAAGGCTTTTCAAGTCCTGTAGGGGATGATTTCTTTAATACCACTGGTGGTGTTGTCTGTTGTTGAGCCTGCATTAGAGTATGCATAGCACTCAATGTATCTGCCATAGCTCGCAATTGTTGTTCTAAAGAAGAAATCCTCTATTCATGAGCCTCATTGCTAGTCGAAGGTTCATGATCACTTTCTGCCATGTAAGTGGTAGTCATTCGAGGGATAGACGATGAAACAGTTTGCTCTGAATTATCGCTGTAAGAATCAGTATCTTTCCCGGGACTGTTTACAGGAGTTAATGCCGGAAAGTTGAACTCTCCAAGGAAATCTTCCGTGATCTCCGGATTATTACTTGGATGAGAAGAAGAAGAGATTCTGGCCAAGGCTCCGGTCCTGGATCGGGTGCCAAGATAAACACCATCTTCAGAATCTGATATAGCGTCAGACCGGATTCTACCCCCAATATTTCTGGAGGTCATGTTGACAAAACCATAAAGAGGTTCATCTTCATCTGATGTTGGTTCATATTGGATCCGTTCGAAAACAGACCGTCTTTTCGGTGAACAACAACATTGGATGACAACCCGAGGTTGGAAGTCACAACCATGCTTTTCATGGCGAATATGGGCAATGTCATAGCCAGATGGAGTGTCGATTCTCCGTTTGTTTTGTAAATATTCCCGGAGATCTGTAGGGATAGATTGGGAAGTACTGGAAGATAGTTTCTGTGTAGAAACTTGTCTTTTGTTCTTCTGTCTTCTTGGTTCTTGAGTGTATAGAGACCGATTAATTTGAGCCACATAGTTCCTGGCATATTCAACATCAGGGTCTAGTACACTTGTCTCAATTTCATAAGACTTTTTAATACCAGAAGCATAACTATGGTGATTTTGATTAAGCTTGTTACGAAGATCCGTGGGAGATATGACTTTGGTATCAGTCTTGGATACTTGTAACTTGCCTTTCTCAGATCGAGAAATTTTGAGAGAAGGGAGATGAGTATTATTCCGACTAGGAGTCGGTAATAATCCATCTTTAGAGGAATTAGCCAAAAGGCGTTTTCCTTTGTTTGAGCTAGTAAAAGTACTAGTCAAATTAACTCCAGAGGTAAAGACCTCAGAAGTAGAGGAATCGACTAAAGAGCCTTTCTCCTTGGTTGGCACAAGATGCGCAAGTTGTGGGGGAATCATTTGTAGGTTCTGTGAAAGAGAACCCCCAGTCTGATTTTGAAAATCAGTCAAAGGACTGTATCTGTCAGCATACGCCGACTTCTTGTTAGCATATGCTGGCTTTTGCTTAGCGTACGCTGCCTTCTTGTTGGCATACGCTGGTCTTTGCTCAGTGTACGCTGCTTTCTTGGTAGCATACGCTGGCTTTTGCTTAGCGTACGCTGACTTTACCGCATGCTGCCCTCTGACTGCTGTACGCACAGAGTCATCAATGGCAAAAGAGCCGACTGCTGTCGTAAGAGCAGAAGGAGAAGGGACTTTGACATGTCCAGAGATGGTTTTCCTTGGACACACTGACTTGGTTAAAGAACCAATTTTGTCAGCGTGACTAGGGGAAACCATTGTTGCTGTGTTCAGGGAAGCAGAAGTGTGCTTTGTTGAAGTTGAAGATGTGTTCTTGTCAACGTGAGAAGTGACAAGAACATCTCGGGCTGTCGAAGAAGACTTGGGGACATAGACAGAGCGTCCCATCTTCTTGGCAGCAGGAAGAACGGAGGAAGCAGTTCGGCCCTCCTTCGCCTTGAGCATTTCTTCGTAAGCAGATTGGTCGAATTGTACGACCATCGTCTTCTTCGTCGAGCCGATCGACGAAGTATCGCATTGAGTTGTTGCTATCTCGTTGGAGGAGACAGCTTTCCCCAGCAGAGTCGCCAATTTGTTTTCCATAAATAAATTCACTTTATTTATTTTGTATCTGAGAAAATTACAACTGTAGGAATCTAATCTAGAAGACGATTACTTTATCCCTTGGACGATGCGATGAAGAAAACTCGAACTTCGAAGAACTTGGACAGCAACTGGGCAATCTCTCTGTTATCTCTAAAAAATGACCTGTCCTCATGAAGGTGAAGAAACTCTCTTTTATAGAGTTCTGGATAACTGTCCTGAACCATACGCTCAGGTAGTTACTTGACGTGTGCAAAACTGCAGGGACGCGTGGCAAATTCTGACGAAGACACGTTGGCGTGCGGTTGAGAGTAGTGGAGCACATTCAGGAGAGATTGATGGCATGAAGGCCACATTGCATAACTTCTGAATAAATGGGTAACTGAGTACAGGACACGTGAGAACGTGTGTTGACTGTACGTTGAAAATCATCCTGGATACAACTGCTGTAGAGTCATACGCTAGCTTTTGAAGAGGAGTCATACGCTGATTTGGACAGCGTAGTGCCATAGGAAATCCATACGCTCACTTTATGGGCAAGGAGTCGTATGGAGATCGTACGCTCGCTTGGTTAGCAAGGAATCATGTGAGGTCCATACGCTCACTTGGCTGGGTGAAGAAGGAGTCATGTGAGGTCGATACGCTCACTGGAGAAGTGGCCACGTGGCTATCATCAATCTTCTTTGGTACACCATATCTTCCCATAATTGACAAAATCTTCTCGAGCGTCGTGACTGCGGATTTGACAGCTGACAGACTGTGAAAACTGACAGTAATGATGGCTTTTATATTTATGAAGGCTGCTGAGTTGTCCTCGTAAAAGACAAAACCGACTCTTCGAAAACCTATACGACGGTTACTTTTCTCGTGACAGCTGTCTTTGCACGAAAGATGAAGTGTCAGATTCATTCCTCATTTAAACATATGCTGTGCTGTCACTTCAGTAAATAATAAAACATTTACTGAGCGTATGGCTTTTGAATGAGCGTACAACTCTGAACTGAACGTATGGCTCTTAACTGAGCGTATAGCCTTGAGTGTATGACTTCTGTTTGAGCGTATGGCTTCAACTGACATCTGTCTTTAAGCGTATGGATGAAAATTACAGCGTGTCATAATTTTCCACATCCTACAAGACCCCCTTCAAAGTTTTCGAACTTTATGAGTTTCAAAAGTTCGAAATTACTTTGAACAGAAAGTGGGAGTGAGTCCTGACACGCTGGCATTAAGTTCATTAAATGTCATGATGACTCTTCATTTTTCGAGATTGATTGAATCTGATGGAAGAATATGAACAGCCAGCAAGCTCTATTATATAAACCGAGAGAATTCAATTTTTGACTTTCATCTTTTGAAACCATGACTCCAAAGGAAGCCGCTGAAGAAGAAGCATGTAAGTTGGGATTCTGTTCCCATGGTGACCCCACTTTTTGGGGCCAAGAACCCGAACCTGTCGTCATCGAGCTCAAGGACGACCCTACGTATTTAGCCAAGAATTTCTTGGGCTACTTTGGTCTGGACGGCTCCTCTTCTTCTGATGGGCAGAGCCTCGCAGAGAAGCGTAAAATGTTCGTTGCTCTGTTACACCGCATGGGGGTCCAAAGCGTAGAAGAGTTAGGCGTCAAGCTTAGTCGCTCTGGAAAATAGAGCGTGACTTTATTGCACTCCTTTCCTTTTCCTCCCTTTTTTTTGTAAGGCCATCAGTGCCTTAATGAAAAATGAATATTCAAGAATCCTCTGTTTAGTCCAAATCTGTGTTGAAAACCAACGTGCACCGATGAATAACTGTAGAATTCGCCATCTTCCAAGTTGTAAGTTACGCTAGATAGCGTATGCCAATGAAATAGCGTATATTATGCTATTTTCCAATGTTTTGTGAATTCCGCTGAATAGCGTATGTCAGCGTATGTTACGCTATAAATTACGCTGTCCTTTAACGTTATGAATTACGCTAAATAACGTACGCCAATGAATAGCGTGCACCAATAAATAGCCCGTAAGTTACGCTATCTTCCAACGTTGTGGAAAGCACTCTTTGAATATTTCCAAGGCTGTGCTGGTTTCCAAAGTACACGTGTCATTCATTCCACGTTTACGAGCGCTATTCATGCGGATCCTTTCCAAGAATAGGTTCATGCTCCATACTTTAAATAGATAGAATAGTTTCACAGAACTCATTTCCATCTTCATTTTCTCTTTCTTTTCTCTGAGAACCAACGTGAGATTTCAATCTCAAATCAGAAAGCAAATGCTCCTGAACATTCGAATTCTGAGCAATATATCAGACATCAGTTTGCCAATTCTCAATGTCAATCCTGAAGGTAAATCCAGTGTAATACACATACTGTTTTCGTTGTTTTGGAAAATAGGCTTTTTGTTTCTGAGCGTATATGGCATTTCTGTTGATTTAATTCTTTTCCTCTTGCTGTTTTCCGCAGAAACTTGGCTAAGTCTTTTCTTCAGCTTCAGAACTGGCATTGGCGATATGGATGCTATGGAGAATGTCCTTCTGACATCTACATCAGAGAGCTCATACGCTTTTGACGCGTAAATCAAACAGCTCAGAACTCTCCATGAGATATAATGGCCTTCCTCTGTTGGTAGGAAGAGCCTTTATACATGGAGAGTTGGACGGTGGAGTCAACTCTTACCCGAGAGATTGGGTAGTAGAGTTCCTTTCACAGCAGAACTAGGAATTGTATCCCAAGGTTTGGATACATTCCTATCTGCTTGAGGTGCCGCCGTTCCTCCATGCGCTGTATTGGCAGCAACACGCCATCGTGTTGCCATACTCTGTGGTTCTCCTCTCGTCTGAGAGATAAGACCAGAGTTTGATTCCTGTTGATCTGGTCGTGACTGAGGCCCAGACAGTCAGGAATTGCCGCAAACAACGAGATTGCCGGAGAAGATCCAAGAAGAAATAGATCTCAGTTGTACATAGAATGAAAATCCAAGATTTGTAATAGATTTCCATTATGATTTGTAGGAAAGTCTAAAAAATGTAATAGACTTTTTATGAAAATATGATAATGGAAATGATAAATCTTCTTTATCTGAAGTGATTTTGTATCTCTCTGGATGTAAAAAGAACATGATAAATAGAAATCTTGATTTCTGTTTTTAGAGTGTACAATACCATCAGAGGTAATATGGACGTGATAGGATGTAAAGACTCAAAAAAGAAAGTCAGATTTGTATTTATACAAAGGTCAAAGGTTATAAAAATGTGAAAGATAACGAATTCCAATCGATAGAAGATTATGAACAGACGAACCATCGGATGAATATAATAAATGCACGGATGAACCGTCAAGTATTAATGAATGAATATCGGGAAAAGACACGTTCCTTTAATTCTGGCAAATATATGCCTATAAATAGAGCATCTCTTTGAGTAGAAGGATCACACATTATTCTCTTTTATTCAAAATGTCTTCCGAAGAGAACACGAAGAAAGCCGAAGTCGTCTCCAAAGTTGATGAAAATGCTAAAGAGCACTCGACTCCACAAAAGAAGGAGACGGGCGAAAGCTCGTCTGCTCCCAAACTGCCGAAAGATATCTTGGATTTCCTGGTCGAACAAGGAGAAACCGAAGAAGAAGAAGCAATGAGGCTGGCTGCCTGTCAGTTCTTGGTGCGGTCAGGAAAGGATGTATTCAATTCTTTTGCTAATTATGTATGCGGTCCTCGTCCCAAGTACGAAAGGGATACCAGTGATCTTCCATGTTGATGTATTTCTTGAAGAATTTGTCTCAAATAAACTCTGTTTAAGGAAACTTTGTTTATGATGTATCCTTCCTACTTTATATTATTTTGCCTTTATTCACTGATCTTTAGACTCAGAAATCAAAAGGACGAGATATCATTTTCATAGAATATGGTACATACTGAGATAGAAAATTCAGAGGTGATATGGACATGATTTTCTATACAAGATCTTTATTAAATCCACTGGGAATCTAATAAGACAAAATATCAAATTCTCTGGGAAAATGATACATGGTAGAATATCAGTTTCCGCTGGGGATAACGACATCGAAATAGTTTTTGTAGAGAAGAATAAATTTTTGATTTTACACTTGCTGGGGAGTAATGAAAATATTATATATATTGATGAAATTTATACATAATATTTCTTTAAGAATTTGCCATTGATAGGCATCATCGTGACTTTTCCGTCCATAGAGGCAAGCTGATATGCTCCATTAGAGAAGACTTTGTTTACTACGAATGGGCCTTCCCATTTCGCGTCAAATTTGCCTTTGCTCATATGTGTCATGGTCATCGGACGTCTGACAGTAAGGACCAATTCTCCCTTCTGATATGTTCTGACTTTGACTTTCTGATTAAAAGCTTTTGAGATTCGGGCTTGATGTAGCTCGATATTTTGTTGCGCATACAATCGCTTTTCATCTAGAGCTTCCAGCTCTTGAAGTCGAAGTCGATCATTATTCTCTGATGTAAATTCATTGGAGATTGCAACTCTCAAAGAAAGAATTTGTATCTCGAGGGGAAGAACAGCTTCACACCCATATACCAAAGAGAAAGGTGTACATCCGGTCGTATTGCGAACTGTGGTACGATAAGCCCATAAACATTCACCAAGCTTCTCACTCCAGTTACGTTTATTGGAAGAAACGAACTTTTTCAAGAGTTTGATGATTGTTTTGTTGAAAGCTTCTGCTAGTCCATTGGCTGCTGGATTATATGCTGTAGAAGCCAGATTATTAATCCGATGATCATCACTGAATCGAGTAAATTTTTGGCTGACGAACTGTGGTCCATTATCATGGATAATACGCCGAGGAACACCAAATCGATAGATGACATGATGTTTGACAAAGTTGATAACATTAGAAGTCTTGACTTCAGATAACGGGATTGCTTCAGCCCATTTAGAAAAGTAATCAGTTATTGCTAGAATAAACCGATGTCCTTTTGATGATGGTGGATTGACAGGACCGATGACGTCCATGCCCCAAGCTTCAAAGGGCCATGATGCCGCTGTTGGGTGTAAGAACTCCGATGGTTGATGGATAAAGTCTGCATGAATTTGACAGGCTTTACATTTCCGAGCATATTGAATGGTATCAGCTACCATCGTGGGCCAATAATAACCCATACGTCGGATACGATCTTGAAGTTTTGGACCTGGCTGGTGAGCTCCGCAGACGCCATCATGTGCTTCACGGATTATCTGTTGTGCTTCTTCACCAGCGATGCATCGAAGGAGAAGACCATCATAGGCTCGACGATATAGTGTCTTCGTAGTATGATTATAATAGAATCTGAGAGACCGGCGCCGGATAGATGCTGCTTCACTCGGGTTATCAGGAAGTATGTCATACAACACAAAGTCCAGAAACGGACGTCTCCAGTCTTCAGTTACGATGTCTATTTTGTTAGAAAAGACATATTCCATAGTAGAATCGGAAGAAGACAATGACACTTTGTCAAACTTTAATTCAGCATCAAAGTTGAGAGAATCTTCGTCTGGATTATGGGGAAAAGCCAAAGCCAGATTATTTTCAACGCAGAATAGTTCTCGGTTATAAACCACTATCACTTGCTGACGTCTGATTGGTATGGCTAATACAGCAACAAGATTAGCCAAAGCATCAGCTTCAGCATTATAGGCTCGTCGAACATGTTCAATAAAGAAACCTTCAAAGGAGGAGGCCATAGAGAGTGCTGTTCGATGAAAAGGTATCAAATCTTGATGACGAACTTCATACGTTCCTCTGATCTGATTGATGATAAGCTTAGAGTCTCCATAAACTTCTAAATATTGAACATCCAGATGTTTAGCGAGTTGAAGACCAATGAGCAACGCATTGTATTCTGCAACATTATTTGAACATGATTGATCCAGAGAATAAGCCCTCTGAATAGTTAATCCCTCTGGGGATACAAGAACAATTCCAACTCCGGCGACAATATCGCCGTTAGGACCTATTCTAGATGCTCCATCAAAGAATAGACGCCAGGTAGGAACTTCTTCAGAAACCATATTTGAATCCAGAACTTCATCGGGAATCTCATCATATAATTTAGAATCTTTTGGGACTGCATGAGCTGCTAGAAAATCAGCAAGAGCCTGTCCTTTAACCGACTTCTGAGGAATATAATGTATGTCGTATTGGGCTAACAAGATTCCCCAATTAGCAAGTCTAGAGTTGAGAATACCGGGTTTCTTCATCATAATCCTGAGTGGATTCACTCTGGAAATGACGTGAATCGTCTGACCGATAATATAATGTCGCGTTTTCTGAACAGCAAACATTAATGCTAGGCATTCTTTCTCGATTGGAGAATAACGCGGTTCAGCGCCTGTCATTGTGCGACTGAGATAATAAATGGCCTGTTCATGACCATCTTTATTTTTCTGGGCGAGTAATGCACCAAGAGAATGATCCATAGCTCGAACATATAGGAGAAATGGTATTCCCGAGACGGGAGGTACCAAAACTGGAGGGTTCATGAGATACTGTTTGATGTCGTCAAATGCTTTTTGACATTCTTCGTTCCAGATGAAAGATACACCTTTCTTCAGAAGTTTGTGGAATGGTCTGCAGCGTCCTGATAAGTTGGAAATGAATCTCCTGATATAAGCAATCCTTCCTTGAAATCCTCGTAGCTCTTTTAAGGTGCGTGGAGGACGCATCTCTTGGATGGCTTTGATCTTCTCGGGATCCACGTGTATACCTTTAGCGGTAATGACGAAGCCGAGAAATTTGCCACTAGAGACGCCTAGGAAGGACTTAGTAGGGTTCATTTTAAGTTGATGCTGACGCATTAAATCAAATATAGTCTTCAAATCTTGGATATGATCCTCCTTTCGTCGACTTTTGACTGCAATATCATCAACATAGCATTCAACTATTTTTCGGAGATGTTCACGGAATATAGTGCTCATTGCTCGTTGATATGTTGCTCCTGTATTTTTGAGACCAAACGGCATCACTGTATAACAATATGTACCGATCGGTGTTCTGAAAGAAGTATGTCTCTCGTCATCTGGAAACATCTTGATTTGATTATACCCCGAATACCCATCCATGAATGACATTCGTTCGAAACCACATGTGTTATCAATCATTACATCTGTAATTGGAAGAGGAAACTCGTCTTTAGGACAAGCAGCATTGAGATCACGAAAGTCTATACAGACTCGGATCTTGCCGGTCTTCTTGAGGACAGGAACGATGTTAGCCACCCATTCAGGATGTTGTTCCTCTCTGATAAATCCGGAAGCCATAAGCTTGTTGACTTCAGCTTCAATTGCATCCATAATGTCTGGACGAAATCGTCGCTGTTGCTGTTTGACCGGTTTAGCATTTGGCATAATATTAAGCTTGTGCATTGCGATCTTCGGATCTAGTCCTGGCATATCCTCGTAGCTCCAGGCGAAGACATCGATGTAATCACGAATAAGCTTGATCATATCTTGCTTATCTGTTTCTGAAAGACTCTTACTGATGAATATTGGTTTAGGGGAACCTTCTTTACCAACATCAATTTGGATCAGTTTATCTTCAGTAGGAGGTTCCCTCTGTTCGAACCTGAATTCCCATTGATTATCTAATCTTTGAGGCCATTGTTCTGATTCAGGTGATATTTCAAAATCATCCTCATCTTCACCATTTTCTTGTGGGCCATCAACAGAGACCATATTGATGGATAGAATAGAGCGATGAAGATCGCCAACACTCGTATCAGAATCCCAAGAAAGGGAATCAGAAGACTCAGATCGTTCATCTTCAGATTGTTCGTCTTTATTGAATTTTGACTCTTCATGAACTATGTTGATAAAAGGGGTGGGAGCAATGTAACCTAAACCACATTTTGTCCTTCCGTATTTTAATGGAGGAATTCGAACAGGCATTCTTCTTCCTTTTCCATTAAGACTGGTTCTGAAATCATAACCCATATTCTTGATGATATTTTTGGATTGCTGACTGTAGCGACGTAGCTGTAATCTTCCAGTATCGTCATTTATATCATCCTCCTCCAGATTAGGAGGATTTTGAGGTCCTTTATAGAAAAATATTGGATTTTCTCCCTTCTTTCGACTGGGGACCACAAAGTATGATTTCTGTATAGAGTCTAATGATACGTCTGTATGAAGAGCTTGAACAACCCCTATAGTTAGTGGCTCTAAGCTATCTAGCAATTGTAAATAACTTTGTACATAACTACAAACATCAATATACTGCAAAGGAGATGCTTCATTAATACTAGATGCTGTATTTACAACAGAAGGCTGAGCCTTATCAGACTTAGTCAGATTAATGACAAAGTGGGAAGAAGAAGAACAGTTAGAATTTTTGTTTCGATTAAGATCGATAACAAAAGGCTCAGAAGAGGTGAGCTCCCTTGAAGAAGACCGTGGATAAGTAATGCGTCCACTGACTGGAATGACTAGAGCATCTGATCTAGCCTGAGAAGATGGAGGGGGAGTGATGCGTCCACTGACAGGAATGATCAGCGAACTTTGTGAAGCTTGGGAAGATGGTGCAGTAGTGCGTCCACTGAAAGGAATTATCAGTGAGCCTTGGGCGGATGATGAAGTAGTACGTCCACTGACCGGAATTATCAGTGAGCCTTCTTCAGATGTTTTAACAGACTGTGGAGGAGTAATACGCCCTTTTACAGGAATAATAAAGGTGTCAACTTTGGATGTCTCATCTTCATTATCCATAGCTTGCAAGACTTTCGAGTATTCATCTTTGTACATGCGAGCTTCATTGAAGTAAGCTTCGACTCCTTTGAATGGGTAAAGATCTGCCACTTCTTTTTGAACCTCTCCATTATCATCAACATATTTGAAGCACTGATGAAGAGTTGAAGGAACAATATTATGTTCATGCAAGAAAGGTCTCTCCAATAGAGCATTGTACGAGCAACCATGATTGTCGATGATGTAAAAAGTAACCTTAGTACGAAGATCGCCTATTTGAAATTTAAGGCGAATCTTGCCTAAAGGCTCACTTTTTCCTTGATTGAATCCCAAGATGGTAGTGATAGTGCTGGAAAGACTATGCACAGGTATCTTCAATGCATCTAACATAGCCTTTGGCATAATACTGAGAGCGGATCCTGGATCAATCAGTAAACGATCAACCTTCATAGAATCAATATATCCTGTATGATATAAAGGACGATCATGTCGATTATCCTCTAGCAGCATATCGTCCTGCGTAAAGGTAATATTTGGAATAAATTCCAATACATTATGGCAGTGAGAGACAGGTTCTGTTTCCAACTTCTTGAGGAGAGTTAAGCAAGTTTCTGCTTGTAACAGTGCTTCACTCAAAGTTTCTCGAGTCTCTTTAGAGAGACGTAAGAGTTCGAAGATTGACAATTTAGCTGGTGTATTGGCTAGTTGAGCCAATATATCAAAATTATAAGGCTTTTCAAGTCCTGTAGGGGATAATTTCTTCAATACCACTGGTGGTGCTGTCTGTTTTTGAGCCTGCATTAGAGTATGCATAGCACTCAATGTATCTGCCATAGCTCGCAATTGTTGTTCTAAAGAAGAAATCCTCTGTTCTTGAGCCTCATTGCTAGTCAAAGGTTCATGATCACTTTCTGCCATGTAAGTGGTAATCATTCGAGGGATAGACGATGAAACAGTTTGCTCTGAATTATCGCTGTAAGAATCAGTATCTTTCCCGGGACTGTTTACAGGAGTTAATGCCGGAAAGTTGAACTCTCCAAGGAAATCTTCCGTGATCTCCGGATTATTACTTGGATGAGAAGAAGAAGAGATTCTGGCCAAGGCTCCGGTCCTGGATCGGGTGCCAAGATAAACACCATCTTCAGAATCTGATATAGCGTCAGACCGGATTCTACCCCCAATATTTCTGGAGGTCATGTTGACAAAAGCATAAAGAGGTTCATCTTCATCTGATGTTGGTTCATATTGGATCCGTTCGAAAACAGACCGTCTTTTCGGTGAACAACAACATTGGATGACAACCCGAGGTTGGAAGTCACAACCATGCTTTTCATGGCGAATATGGGCAATGTCATAGCCAGATGGAGTGTCGATTCTCCGTTTGTTTTGTAAATATTCCCGGAGATCTGTAGAGATAGATTGGGAAGTACTGGAAGATAGTTTCTGTGTAGAAACTTGTCTTTTGTTCTTCTGTCTTCTTGGTTCTTGAGTGTATAGAGACCGATTAATTTGAGCCACATAGTTCCTGGCATATTCAACATCAGGGTCTAGTACACTTGTCTCAATTTGATAAGACTTTTTAATACCAGAAGCATAACTGTGGTGATTTTGATTAAGCTTGTTACGAAGATCCGTGGGAGATATGACTTTGGTATCAGTCTTGGATACTTGTAACTTGCCTTTCTCAGATCGAGAAATTTTGAGAGAAGGGAGATGAGTATTATTCCGACTAGGAGTCGGTAATAATCCATCTTTAGAGGAATTAGCCAAAAGGCATTTTCCTTTGTTTGAGCTAGTAAAAGTACTAGTCAAATTAACTCCAGAGGTAAAGACCTCAGAAGTAGAGGAATCGACTAAAGAGCCTTTCTCCTTGGTTGGCACAAGATGCGCAAGTTGTGGGGGATTCATTTGTAGGTTCTATGAAAGAGAACCCCCAGTCTGATTTTGAGAATCAGTCAAAGGACTGTATCTGTCAGCATACGCCGACTTCTTGTTAGCATATGCTGGCTTTTGCATAGCGTACGCTGCCTTCTTGTTGGGATACGCTGGTCTTTGCTCAGTGTACGCTGCTTTCTTGGTAGCATACGCTGGCTTTTGCTTAGCGTACGCTGACTTTACCGTATGCTGCCCTCTGACTGCTGTACGCACAGAGTCATCAATGGCTAAAGAGCCGACTACTGTCGTAAGAGCAGAAGGAGAAGGGACTTTGACATATCCAGAGATGGTTTTCCTTGGACACACTGACTTGGTTAAAGAACCAATTTTGTCAGCGTGACTAGGGGAAACCATTGTTGCTGTGTTCAGGGAAGCAGAAGTGTGCTTTGTTGAAGTTGAAGATGTGTTCTTGTCAACGTGAGAAGTGACAAGAACATCTCGGGCTGTCGAAGAAGACTTGGAGACATAGACAGAGCGTCCCGTCTTCTTGGCAGCAGGAAGAACGGAGGAAGCAGTTCGGCCCTCCTTCGCCTTGAGCATTTCTTCGTAAGCAGATTGGTCGAATTGTACGACCATCGTCTTCTTCGTCGAGCCGATCGATGAAGTATCGCATTGAGTTGTTGCTATCTCGTTGGAGGAGACAGCTTTCCCCAGCAGAGTCGCCAATTTGTTTTCCATAAATAAATTCACTTTATTTATTTTGTATCTAAGAAAATTACAACTGTAGGAATCTAATCTAGAAGACGATTACTTTATTCCTTGGACGATGCGATGAAGAAAACTCGAACTTCGAAGAACTTGGACAGCAACTGGGCAATCTCTCTGTTCTCTCTAAAAAATGACCTGTCCTCATGAAGGTAAAGAAACTCTCTTTTATAGAGTTCTGGATAACTGTCCTGAACCATACGCTCAGGTAGTTACTTGACGTGTGCAAAACTGCAGGGACGCGTGGCAAATTCTGACGAAGACACGTTGGCGTACGGTTGAGAGTAGTGGAGCACATTCAGGAGAGATTGATGGCATGAAGGCCACATTGCATAACTTCTAAATAAATGGGTAACTGAGTACAGGACACGTGAGAACGTGTGTTGACTGTACGTTGAAAATCATCCTGGATACAACTGCTGTAGAGTCATACGCTAGCTTTTGAAGAGGAGTCATACGCTGATTTGGACAGCGTAGTACCATAGGAAATCCATACGCTCACTTTATGGGCAAGGAGTCGTATGGAGATCATACGCTCGCTTGGTTAGCAAGGAATCATGTGAGGTCCATACGCTCACTTGGCTGGGTGAAGAAGGAGTCATGTGAGGTCGATACGCTCACTGGAGAAGTGGCCACGTGGCTATCATCAATCTTCTTTGGTACACCATATCTTCCCATAACTGACAAAATCTTTTCGAGCGTCGTGACTGCGGATTTGACAGCTGACAGACTGTCAAAACTGACAGTAATGATGGCTTTTGTATTTATGAAGGCTGCTGAGTTGTCCTCGTAAAAGACAAAACCGACTCTTCGAAAACCTATACGACGGTTACTTTTCTCGTGACAGCTGTCTTTGCACGAAAGATGAAGTGTCAGATTCATTCCTCATTTAAACATATGCTGTGCTGTCACTTCAGTAAATAATAAAACATTTACTGAGCGTATGGCTTTTGAATGAGCGTACAACTCTGAACTGAACGTATGGCTCTTAACTGAGCGTATAGCCTTGAGCGTATGACTTCTGTTTGAGCATATGGCTTCAACTGACATCTGTCTTTAAGCGTATGGATGAAAATGACAGCGTGTCATAATTTTCCACATCCTACAATTATCAGATGCAAAGAAAGGAGAGTCCGCTTCTATGGCCCTTATAGTTAGGAAATTCATAGGTTCTACTTCACTCACTTAATCACATACGGAGCCATGGTTTTGTTGTTTGCTACTCACTTGATCACATACGGAGCCATGGTTTTGTTGTTTGCAACTCTATTAAATCGTAACCCTGTTATAAGAGTATATTGTTAGGCATCTATAAAATGTACAACCAAATTAGATGACAGCTGATAACCATAAAGTTCAAAGCTCCTCCAGCAATATATACAAATTACAATAGGTACCTGATAATTTTTTTGTAATTTTGGTTCCATCTTCCTGCTGGATATTAAAAGAGTTTGCAGAAAGATGATAGACTCAGGGCAGAACTTATGAGATTGCTTAGCAACCTATAAGTTCAAAATGAAACCAGACATTCAAGTGCAATGATGAGAACAGTAGGCATTGGCTTCTTCCCATAATAGATTGTGATGACGAATTCAAAAAAATATATATACAATAGCACATCAGAACTTTCTATAAAATGCATTCATGGCACAGACAATTGGCTCATGAAAACAAGAGTCCAAACGACAACCAAGTGCTACGACCTACGAGGCTCCCACAATGCAGGGCTTGGGAAGGATCAAGATGCGAGGTGTGGTGTCTTACCCCCATTTATGGAGGGCTGTTTCCATGAGAAAAAATAGATTTTGAAGCTTTAATTTGTAGATAGCAAATGAGTATAATTCCCACAGTAGAAAAATATAAGCTTTCATCTCAGACCCAACAAACATCTCAAATCAATAGTAATTATAGGCTAGGGTACACACTATTGGTACTCCAGGAAAGATTTTCTCATGAAAATCAGGCATAGAAGCCCCTGTCCATGTCACTGATGGTCCTTACATATGAGCAATTTGCAAAAACAGTTGTGTATAACAGTAATCTACAAACATCTACAATTCTATTATATACTAATAAAAAATAGAAACCGTGCAAACAATGCACTAACCCTTCTGAGACGCCAGAGGCAAAGCATGTTGAAGAACACATAAATATGAGTCGGACGAGGAAGTATCTTGTGTGCAAGTTCGTTGGGGATACAGGAAAGAAGATTAAGACCAAACCAGCTCTTGATATACTTTGAGGTTATCAACAACTGTTCATCTACTAGAAAATAAGTAGCTCTGTCAAGATACACCACGTGGAAGGTCAAGCAGATGTAAATGAAGAAAAATCCATTTACAATGTTGTATGCAATGGCCAGAGCCCCCTTGGTTTATTGATGAAGCCAACTCGAAATAAGAAACCTGGGCAATATATGCCACCAAAAATACCAGAAATGTTTCCCAGGCTCTATGTTACAACAAAATAAAAGATAACAACTGAAGTCAACAACCAAACAATACCAGTCTGGCCATTACAACAATGATGTCAATAAGAATTGATAAATCTGCAACTATTTGTCCCAAAAGCACCAAATTAGATTACCATTAAAACATAGTAGCATAGAATGAACAAAAGTATGAAGAAAATGATCAGTTAAGGTTCTAGTTAGAAACATGACACTCAATACAACACTAAAGCCTTTATCGCAAAAATTAGCAAAAAATTTGGGTCGGTTATTTCTATATTTTTCTTCCATTAGCTTTTTAAGAGCTATGTTGCACGAATATGGAGTAAGGGCGTAATACCAATATGACAATAGGAATTTTGTGGTTCCGAGGGGCCCTATCACCTCCTCATCATCATGGTCGTCCATCCTTTTGACTGCCACGTGTGCAACGACCACCAAGATCCATCATGTCCATGCAATGAAGTCTACGACAATCATCCATATGCAATCTATACATTAACACACTAATAAATCATAGAGCTCTATAAACTTATACGCAATAAGATCAAAAAGTACCTCTAAAGAAACAAAAAAATTCAACTTTCATCCAATCCCAAGTAGTCTGTTAACATAAATGAACTTATACGCAATAAGATCAAAAAGTACCTCTATAGAAACAAAAAAAATTCAACTTTCCTCCAATCCCAAGTAGTCTGTTAACAAATTTATGACCAAAATTCTCACTTACTAGCCATGTCCACAAAAGCAACTCGTTAAAAGAAAATCAAACCATACACAGAAACAACAAATTGGCACCTCTATTTCAATTTGTAGACAAAGAAAGTTGCCAGCTTTCTTCAATCCTCGGCAAAACTAGCCAAACAAAGAAAAATTATGGTTAAAAACATAAACAATGCTTTTTGATGAAAATTTGGTACTTTTGGTCATACCCACAAAGGAAAATCAGTAATTTATTTACCAAATATGAAGACAAGTTGTAATAATTTAAGGGTTTCTTAAGGTTTTCCTGTATTGGCCAGTAAAGGAGGTGAGGACCTGGATGGAAACGGTGATGGCGGTGTCGACGACGTCAGCTCGGCCTGCCGTGAACCGAGAGGGAGAAATGTGTGTCCCTTGCCGTCGTGAATAGAGATCCTTCCCTGATGACGCCTCGAGATGGTGGTGTGGCACTGGTGATGGCGCCGGTGAGGTCGTGAGGGTGGTGGTGGCGGATGCGGCGTGAGGGTGTGGTGGGAGTGAGGAGAGAGGGATTGAGAAGGGGAAGTATGCAGGTTTGGGGGTTTTGAGAAAATGGTTCCAGCTATTGGGCGCAGGATTTTAGAGAGCCAAAATTTTCAATGGTTTTCTTATACTCCAGGAGCACACGGGAAAACTTTTGGGGGGAACTCTGAAAAATTTTGGGGGGAACAAAATTTATTTGGAACGAAAATTATTAATAGTTCCAAATAAGAGATCCATTTTTCAATCTGTCACCAATAAATTCATTTTTTGTTACAAAAAATATAGCAGTCCCAAATAATAATTTTTTAGGACGTTTAAAACTAGAGTTCTTAAAAGTGTTATCCCAAAAGCCAACTTTTTTTGTAGTGTGACCTGTATAATTGATCCTGACACCGTGGGCGATTGTGTTTGTACAAATAATCCAGTCCTGTCTTGCATCATGTCTAGGAGGGGACTCCTGAGTACCACGGTCAGGAGTACCTACTGAAATGGACTAAGGTTAATGACTAGTATAATTCACTAGACATGAAGAGATGTTCCCCAGTTACAGGCAATCCCGTTATCCCGGCCGCAAATGTTTAGACTTGTAGCCTACCGAAGAGTAGGACACATTTCCAGCCCACTGTCATGTGGGGCACTCTTGATTGTCACTTAAATAATTGAACTCTATTGTCACTCTAATGCATTGTACTCTCTGAATTGTCACTATATTGATTGCCTGGATAACCTGGATAGCTGCAGGGCCTGTGACTACTTGGAGCATCTCATTACATCTTGCTAGTAATTAGGATTGTGATAACCCTAGTTAGTTAAGGTAGAAAGCCGTAGGCAATGATTGGCCGTGATTGCTTGGATGGAGTCTAGTCCAGTATAGTATTGTCTAGAATTGATTAATTGTAAGATTGTACCAGAATGATTGAATGATTGTCACTCCAGATTGTCACTATAATGATTGTCACTCCAGATTGTCACTATAATGATTGTCACACTACTAAAATAACCCAGATTAGCGACGTCAGGAGACGTCGCTAAATACGTCGCAGTACGTCGCTAACACTGATTTGCGACGTATTTAGCAACGAAAAACCTACGTCGCTTATAGGCAAGTCGCAGATGGTAATTTCGTCGCCGAACGTCGCTATTTGCGACGCGGCGTCCATTGTCGCTAGACGTCGCCAAATGAGTGACAGAGAGCGACGTATAAGTACGTCGCCAACATTGCGACGTAAAGCGACCACTAGCGACGCTTCAAAAGTTTGTAAATGATGACGAGGCATGGCATCCACGTGGCCACGTGGGCATCATAGCGACGTATATTAGCGACGTCGAGCGACGTAACGTCGCTAGTTAGCGACGTATAGCGACGTTTGTGTGACGTTGCAGTACGTCGCAGAACGTCGCTATACGTCGCTAATATAAAAAAAAATTTAAAAAAATATAATTGATATTTTTGTTATGCTGTGTGTCTGTGTTTACAGTGTGTGTGAAGTGCAGTGTTCGAACCATCGACAGTTTCGCTTACTGTTGTATGTTTTATCTTTGAAAGAAAGAGCAACAGTTCAGGGTGCACTTCTCAGAGCTTCCTCTTCGCGTCCTTCACCTTCTCGGGAACCTTTACGACGTCCGAGAAAGTGAAGGACGTGAAAATGAAGCTCTTAGAAGTGCACCCTGAACTGTTGCTATTTCTATACAAGATAAAACATACAACAGTAATCGAAACTGTCGATGGTTCCGAACACTGTATTTCACATTCACTGTAAACACAGACACATATCATAACAAAAATACACAATATATTTTTTTAAAATTTCGGCAGCATCTCCTTTGTATATCAGATCATCGCTTATAACCCAGCGTAGGTATATTTGTCATCCCGTCGCAGATATCACAGTAAATATCACAATAAAAATAGGAGGCAGTGCAAAGTAAATATCAAAGACACACATCCTCACAAACATCCAATAGAGTCAAATAAAAATGGAAGATGATAAAAAGTCTCCCACCAAGTGTATAAACAACAGTGTATGAATAAACAATTTGCCCATAGGGCCAATACATACAAGTCATAAAAAACCAATAAAATTACTGCGGACCCCTGCCGCGCAACTGGGATAGAATGTAGTCATACTGCTCCTGGGTGAGCTGTACCGTAGGGGCAGTAGGAGGCAGTACAATGTCTGGAGTCGGCGCCGGAGGCAGTGCAGTATCTGGAGTCGGCGCCGTCGATGGACCCGAAGGACGTACCTGCTCCAGCTCTTGCAGTCGCTCACCATGCGCAGCAAGGGCACTCACCACCTTCTCAGTATACTGAGCGACTGGGAGAGAAAGGCTCATCTGCGATCCGTGCAGCTCGAGCTGTCTACGCTCCATGCGCTGCGTAGACTCGGTGAGCGTCTGTAAGTTGGCAGTTGCAGCCTGATGCAGACTCATCAGCTCCTGTATACTGCGCTCGACCGCATCAAATCGTCCGGTGACGATCGGAGGGTCGGATCGTCGCTCGACCGCATCAGAAATCTGCTGCTGCAACTCACGACGCAGCTCCTCAATCTGACGACGAACATCCTCAGCTCGTGACGACGCCTGCGTAGCCGGAGACTGCGTACTGACAGAGGGGGCCCGGGATGACTCCGAAGCCAAATACGCGCCGTAGGATCCCGTACCGTAGTACGTACCCTTCTGAAGACCGCCAACGGCGGTCATCCAGAGCTCGTCCGACGATGGCTCTGCAGGCGGCTGGGAGGAAGTACCAGCCCCTCCCTCTGCTTGCGCACTAGCAGCAGCAGCAGCATCAGCCGCCTCCTTCTGTAGCCGAACAAACTCGGCCTAGAACATGTTTGCTAACGTGTAAGTGTTTACTAAAGTCTATATTGATATCTATTTTCCTGTTTTCTAAATTATAGTCAGTTAATATTAGTTGAATAGAACTTACATATGCCTGCGTCGCCCTCTCGTCAATGAAGTCCCCAGCCCTCCGATGGGTGACCAGGAAGACGGTCACCATGTTCGGGTCCTCATCCTTCTTTACCTGTTAAAATATATTATCTATTATTAGTATTAAACATTATATCGAACTATATATCAATTAATGTCCGTCATAGGAAACGTACCAGACGACGAAAATGCTCCGTCATCGGAATGGAGCCGCCACACCACTTACCGGCGCTCGACCGCGCCACCTTGGCCTTCTCAGACCGCTCATGGTACTGGCGCTCGCTGAATCTAGCCTTCATCGCAGTCCACTGCTCTGGCGTAATCCAACCCTGGATCGGACGTCCGGCGCGATCACGACGCTTCTGGTCGTCGATCGCATCACGGATGAGCTTGGCTATGACGGCAGGAAATTGGCCCTCGATCCTCGCCGCCCGGTGTGGTGGATAGAAATAGGTCCTCTACAAGAAGTAAAATACAAAAGTTGTATAATATACACAAATGATTATTAAAATTTAAAAATAAACAAATTTTTTACCTTGAAGTGGGCGAACCAAAAGGCCTTCCTATCTGCGGGAGCATCTGAGTAGTTGAGCCAAGGCCCACCATAGTTCTGCCTCACAAATGTCCCCAGCTGTCTCTGTACTGCAGAAGGCCGATATCTATACAATAATAATTGTTCATGAATATATATGTACATATAATCATTTGAGAAATATATAATAATTAATTAACTTACTTCATAGGCCCGTCCGTCCAAATCTCCATACGCGTCTCGCCCGGGAGAGCGCATGGAGGGTCGTTCTCACCTCCTGCCTGGGCAGGATCAGTCTGATCGCCGTCCTCCATATGATCGGCGTGGGCTCCCTCCATAGAGCCGTCGACAGTAGGAATGCTGGACGGGGGATCAGGGATGCTGGACGCGGGATCAGGAAGGCTGGACGACGAGGGAGGAGTCGCCAACCTGCTAGAACTGTCCTGTCCCGGTAATGGACCGGGAACAGGAAGGCTGGACGACGAGGGAGGAGTCGCCAACCTGCTAGAACTAGCCTGTCCCGATAATGGACCGAGAACAGAATGGTACACTGGCGTACTCGGAGATGAAGATGAGGGTACGGAACTGCCCTCTCCATCCCCAGCCCGAGGCTGACGGGACTGCCTAATATATAATCCTCCGCGTCGTCCGAATGGTCTAGTCATACCTGACAATAAAACATATGACAATAAAACAAAAAAACATATTTATATGATAGACATCACAGATTTTTGAAAAATATCATAGTCAAAAAGTGTCACTGAAGTGTCAATAAAAGTGTCAATAGAGTGTCACTGAAGTGTCACAGATTTATATGATAGAAGTGTCACTAAAGTGTCAAATATGATGATAAAACAAACGTACAGATTTAATCCTCTTCTGAAAATTCATCTAGTTCGTTTAGCTCATCTACTTCTTCTTCTTCTTCTTCTTCTTCTTCCTCCTCTACATCTTCACTTTCATCTGCATCTTCCTCTTCAGATAATTCTACTTCTTCTACACAATTAGATGTGTAATAGGAAACTTCTGTCGTGTCCACTTCTATAATATTTGTTACAAGAGGTAGTTCATCCTGTTGATAAGCTATATCGTCAACCTCAAAGGTATTTCTAGCTTTGGTCTTGCATACTGCCCACCAGTCCGACCTTGTTGTTCCCCGTTTAGGATAACTTGTGAAGTACACGAGCTGAGCCTGACTTGATAGGACAAATGGTTCATAGGCTTGATATCGACGCCGATAGTTTATATCAACAAGACCGTGCTTGTCTACTTTCCAACCTTGACCTTCAATCGGATCGAACCAATCACACCTGAATAACACAATCTTAGCAGGCTCTATTCCATAACTATATGTCAGCTCCACAATCTCCCGTAACACGCCATAGAAATCGTTGCCCGCATCAACATCTTTGTAGTTCGAAGATCTGATACACAAACAGCTGTTTTTGATAGAATCGAGATCCACAAAGTTGTCTCTGATCGGGCAAGTTGTTGACTTGAACCTAAACCCATTAACACAGTAGCTTGGCCATATCCGTCTGGAAATTTTAGGCCCTGGATCCACCGACAAAGTCTCACTTTATCCTCATTGTCCAGCGAAAAAATTGACTTCGGAAGGAACTGTTTTCCATTCTGCTGTATCAAATGCAACGCAGGACGTTTGCATATTTTTTTTAAGTCCAACCTGGCCTTGGGATTGTCTTTCGTTTTTCCCTTTACGTCCATCACAGTATTAATTATGTTATCAAACACATTCTTCTCAATATGCATGACATCAAGATTATGTCTGATCAGATTGGTACTCCAGTATGGCAGATCCCAGAATATGCTCCTCTTTGTCCAGTTATGAACTCTACCAAATCCATCGCACTTGTACCCAGTTGTAGGATCTTCGATAGCACTTGGAAAATCTTTAACCTCCTCCCATATCGTGTCTCCGCACCACCTTGGCGGTGGATCACCCTTCTCTACAACGCCGGCACGGAAAGCATTCATGTTCCTTCTGAACGGATGATCTTTTGGCAGAAATTGCCGATGACAATCAAAGAAGCACGGCTTTTCGCCGTGTTTCAAGCGAAAAGCCTTACTACGGTCCATGCAATACGGACATGAGAGACGGCCATGAGTGCTCCATCCAGATAACATTCCATAGGCCGGAAAGTCGTTGATGGTCCACATAAGGGTTGCCTTCATCTGAAAATTCTGCTTCCTGGAAACATCGTACCTGTTAGCGCCTACTTCCCATAACTGATTCAACTCATCTATCAAAGGCTGTAAGTACACGTCAATGTTCCTCTTGGGATTGTTCGGACCAGGAATTATAACGGTTAGAAACATGTACTGAGTCTTCATGCACATCCAAGGCGGTAGGTTATACGGAGTGACAATCACAGGCCAGCACGAATACTGGGATCCCGAAAGACCAAAAGGAGTAAAACCGTCAGAAGATAGTTCCAACCTGACATTTTGCGGATCTGAAGCAAAATCTGGATACACTCGATCAAAGTGCTTCCACGCTTCTCTATCGGAGGGGTGATCCAACACTCCTTCAATCTGTTCTCGCATGTGCCAACTCATATTTTCGACCGTCTCTTTCACCATAAATAATCTTTACAACCGCGACGTTAAAGGCAAGTAGTGCATTGAATCGGTCGGTCTTCTTGCACCGGTAGACCTTCCTGTACTAGTTGTCTTATAGCGATCAGCACCACAAAATCTGCACACATCTGCGTCCTTGTCGTCTTTGTAGTACAGCATGCACCCATTGCGACAGGAATCGATTTTTTTGTATCCCATCCAGAGCGATCTCACCATCCTCTTAGACCGGTAGAAGTCTTTAGGCAACTTAGCACCCGCCGACAAGATCTCTATAATCAACTCCAACACTCGGTTGTAGCATTCTTACGACATGTTAAAATCTGACTTAATGCTCAACAGTCTTGTAACCACCTCCAACGGTGAATGATCCTCACAACCAGGATACAATGGAGTCCTTGCATTCTCCAGCAACTCCATGAACTGTGCAGCATCGGCGTTCGGTGCCTCCTCAGGTGCATCATGAACGAAACTAGGTCCCGCAGCGTCGAAAATCATGTTCATGCACCCGTCGTCGTATGCATGATTATCTGAAACAAAATTAGGTCCCGCATGCATATACGGCTCAACGTAAGGCTCCGGCTCTGATGCTAAAGACACAAGTTCTCCGTGTACGGTCCACTGATAGTAATTAGGCGTGAAACCCCTCGAGTACAAATGATATGTCACTTCCACTTCTGGATAATATTTTACGTTATGATATTTCACACACGGACACTTAATTTTGGTGCCGTCCATGTACTGAGGGAACGCCTTAGCAAACTGCAGGAACTGCTCTACTCCCGCTATGTATTCATCCCGCACACCACACATATCATCAGGACGACAATTGTACATCCATGAATGATTCCGCAAGTAGTAATTCATATCCATTTGAAAATAATTCTGTAAAGATGGACACACATTATCCAACAGGCACAAATTCGTATATTATGTCTTATTATGGGACACACATTAGTAGCAAACAGTTACTAATAACAATGATATGCAATCTAGGTCAAACTAGGTTGTACTAAGTCAAACAAGGTCAAGCTAAGTCAAACAAAGTCAAACAAGGTCAAACTAGGTCAAACTAGGTCAAACTAAGTCAAACAAGGTCAAGCTAAGTCAAACAAAGTCAAACAAGGTCAAACTAGGTCAAATAGTCAACCTTGGTCAAACAAGGTCAAATCTAAGTCAAATATCCTATTTCTAGTCAAATATCCTAGGTCAAATAGTCAACCTTGGTCAAACAAGGTCAAATCTAAGTCAAATATCCTATTTCTAGTCATGACCTACCAAGGTACCCTTTACCTTATCGCTATTGGTATCCCAATACTAGCTAGCACACACCATTCAAGGCTATACAAGCCTAACCTATAATTCAAGTACCAATAATGACCAGAGTCAACTCAAGCTATCTCATACACACAAGTAATATCTGGGTGTCATTTGTTTAGACTTAAAAAAACACAATCAACTAAAACTAGTACCAAGTAATGAGCAATAGTGAGTAACCAAAGCAAACTGAAACTAAAACTAGTATCTGGGTATCATTTAAACAACTAAAACTAGTATCTGGGTGTTATTTAACAAACATGAAGACAACAAAGTCAAACAAGGTCAAGCTAAGTCAAACAAAGTCAAACAAGGTCAAACTAGGTCAAGGGTTGACCTATAGTTGACTTTGTCAACTCTTAGTCCAATCTAGGTCAGATGTTTACTCTACTTTGACTTTCAGTAAAAATAGTCAACCTTGGGGGTGACTACTATTTCATATAATTTTAAAGTATCAGCCGACATATTGTATATTGAAATGTTGACTCCTTGAAACTATATTGAGAGTTCAAGAGGAAAAAAGAACCCATTGAGCATCAAAACTGAAACAGGTCTAGAGCTGAAGATAGCAATTTTAGGAAAACATACAAAGTAGTAAACGTATATCACATTACGGTATATGATATATCACATTATGATCTAGAATATTACGCCACCATATTGAGGGTCCAACATGTCCAGATTTCAGTCCAGAATCAACTCAAATATCAACATGCCCATATTTTAGTCCATGTGTAGAATTAATAATTCAAAACCAACACAATAAACAAAGCACGAAAATGTATAATATTTGTCATCACAAGAAGAGAGAGTGCTACTAAAGATGTTACATAAGCAGTAAATATCCTTGGCTGTAAGAATTGAGGCAGTTCTTTATTCCATATAAATCAATAAGAGGATATAAGAGCAAAAATGTCCCTCACTTGTCTTTCAAACAAGTCAAGTAGCATTGATGAAGAAAGCTAATAACAGGTGGAGTTTCAACCAGAATTGAAGTACCAAAGCTTATTACATCAATACAATATACACAGTAGCTTCGCCTTGTGCAAAATTCACATGTGAGTACACCTAATTAAACATGTTAAAATGGAAAATAAATGGTTGGTAAAGGATCTAGGCTATGTGTACGTGTCCAACATAGTGTCTCGTGTCCACCACAACATAACACAGTGTGTCCAGTGTGTGTGTGTGTGTGTATCCATCTGTGTGTGTGTCCGTGTGTCCGTGTGTGTGTGTGTGTCTCTGTGTGTGTGTGCGTGTGTGTCCGTGTGTGTGTGTGTGTCTCTGTGTGTGTGTGCGTGTGTGTCCGTGTGTGTGTGTGTGTCCGTGGGAGAGGAGGAGGAGGAGGAGGAGGAGGAGGAGGAGGAGGAGGAGGAGGTTAGGGTTTACCTGAGCTCGAGGAGGAGGAGGTCGACGGGGGGGTACGGGTCGCCGGAGAGGGAGGGAGTCGCCGGGGGGGGGAGGGAGTCGCCGGGGGGGGGGGAAGCGGTCGCCGAAGGAATCGCCGGAGGGGGGGAAGAAAAAATTGGAAATTTCGAGTGAGTGGGAAAAACAAAACGCTGTGCCCTAAGTAAAAATATTAGCGACGTCACATGAGGACGTCGCTAAACGTCGTAAACTGGCGACATATTTTAATAATCCAGCGACGTAACGTCGCTCTTCAGCGACGTAACGTCGCTCTTCAGCGACGTAATTTTATATCTGTCGCTGAACGTCGCTGAATAGCGACGTTTTGCGATGTTTATATAAAGGAGTCGCTGAATTCTATATATAGCGACGTAATTTAACGCCGTCGCTAACTTACGTCGCTAATAGATCATATTTTAGTAGTGTCACTCCAGATTGTCACTATAATGATTGTCACTCCAGATTGTCACTATAATGATTGTCACTCCAGAATGTTACTTGGCCTGATTTCTTATATTTATCTTGCCGATAAATGGTGAGAGAAACCAAGTTCCGTTCAGACGAAGGGTTACAATCCCGGTCCTTGTTTGGTTTACGGGTTGTAACCTGGCTATCTGAATAGTCCCATGGTTATCTCATCGTATATCATCCTGTCATGCTTTCTTTTCCTATGTCCTGTCTTTTAGTGATTCTATACAAGATTGTCTTTTATAATTGCCCGTCATATTTTTTTTAAACTACTGTCTTTTATTATGTAATTATACTCTTGTGCTAATTGCTGATTTTAGTTCTTAAGTGAAGCCTCCTTTGTGGCACTTGCTCTTTCTGGGGTCTGACCCAGCTGGTTTTGTATGGCCAGATACCGGAGCAGCACCAAAGGATCTCCCTATATTTCAGCCCGATGGTGGTCACCAGGCGTAACCAGGGCAACGAGTGGGTTTATTTTTGCTCTCCCACTCTATTGTAAAATTATTCTTTTGAGACGTTTAGCCGCCGAGCAAGTGTTAGCTCGTTTGCAACTTTATTTACTGTCTGCCTACGGGCTGTAAGCATGATTGGCAACTCGAGGTTGATCATGTATGACTTAAACTCTTGCGAGTCCTTACATTTTGTACGACTAGCTTCATGATCATCTGGATATGTAATGTTTGGGACGCCTTACAATTGTATATTTGGTGATCTGATATCTTATGATTATTATTAATTGGTTGAGATTGAGACAATAGGCTATTTTATGACCTTAAGAGACTGATGGATTGTAGTGAAACCCTCACATATCTAGACAGCCGTGACCGTATAGCGGGGTGGATTCCATTCCGTTATACGTAGCTGGCTATGTCTGCCCCCGCTCTCCAGTATTCTGGTTCTGGGGCGTGACATGGTTTAAGTGGTGGCCCATGCAGGTCTTGTTAATCAAGATGTGTGAGGGTTTACCAGATAGATGTCTCAATCTATACTCGCCCTTGATCTCTGCTCGTATCCTCTTGATTCCTGAAAATTCTTGTCCTGATCACATGCTTGTAATCGTTGATCTGTCCTGGTCCTTCCTTATTGTTCCCATATCGTCTTCTTCAGCGGTATCGAACCTAGACCTGCCGATCAGCAAGGCGGATCACCTCCCGTGGACCAGCAGCAACCAGAAGATCAGGCCCAGCACTCAGCAGCAGCCTCCCGAGCCGTACCTTCTGGAGAACCAATACCGCCAGTTCAGCCCGTCCAGCCAGCAGGGTCAGGGGATGGAGAATTGGTAGGACTCATCCGTGAGTTGCTTGCGTCCCAAGATCGTCAGGGAGATGCCCTGCACCAAGCAGTACAAGATGCTCTGAATAGAAGTGGTCCTCGAGGGAACAGTGCGGTCAACAGTTTCAAGCGCCTGAACCCTCCGTTCTTCGATGGCAGCGAGGATGCCATTGCTGCCGATGCTTGGCTACAAGATATAGAGGTGATTCTCGAAGCCGCAAAGACACCAGAAGACGAGAAGGTGGCTGTGGTACGCCTACAGTTATTGGATCTAGCCCGCAGTTGGTGGGACGCCCAAGCAGTAGGATTGGCAACACCTGTCTCATGGGCAGTGTTCAGCGAGAAGTTCCAGACCAAGTATTATGATGCAGTGGCTCGATATGACTTGCAGACCAGGTTCAGTAATCTTAAGCAGATGGGGAGGACGGTCGACGGATATGCGGCCGAGTTTTCCAGACTCAGTCGATTTGCTCCCACCTTGGTGGCAACCGAGTATGACAGAGCGTAGAGGTTCCAGCAAGGACTTCACCTGGAGATTATATTGGCAGTAGAACAGTTCGAGCATCAGACCTATGATGCGGTGTTGCGAGCAGCAAGGAGGCACGAGTATACCTCCCAGAGAATAGTAGACAGGACCGGAGGTCGGAAGCGGTCCCATAGTCAGATGACTCAGTCTTCAGCCCCAGCCCCGGCAGCTAGGGCTTTGACTATTGGAACTCCGAGGCAAGCAACCTCAGTTACGTCGATTCAGCACTCAACCCCGACGTACCCTCAGCAGAAACAGAAGCAAGCACAGTCTTCCGCCGCAGGCTGTTCTTATTGTGGGAAGCCTGGACACGTGGTAGCAGAATGTCGCAAGGCATTGGGATTGTGTTTATTGTGTGGAGCACCGGATCATAGGGTAGGGTCCTGCCCTTTCAGAGTTGATTCAGCATCGACAGTATCTAGTCCTTCGGTTAGGGGACCAGCACCAGCACCAGCTCCAGTTCACCAGCAACAGCAGTTCCCGTTCCCGAGGCCCTTGCCGACTCAGGCCCAGACTTTCCAGCAACAGAACCCACGACAGTTTGCCCTAGCCCAGGCTCAGGTTCATAATCGGCCGAGAGGTATATGTGTCCTCTCATCTTGCTTTTCTACCGTCATTATGCGGGGTGCATGACGTATTTCATGTATCCTAATTACAACGGTACATTCCGAACCCGAGCCATATCCTAGGTCATTCGAAACTGGTTATTGGTACTAACCTTTTCGTATGAGGAGAGGCCTGTGTCCCTGTTTGACCAAAGAGAGAGACCTCAAGCGCAAGACTATCAGTTTAGTTCGTGTTGCTTGAGTTCATCACTCTTTGGGAGAGTCAAACGTGGGAGTGTGAGGATGATATCCGATCATGTTATCCCGACTTGTTTGACTCGTGAGGTATAATGTCTTTCTTATGCCTCATGCCTTCGATTCCTTGCTTGAATGAGTGATTGTCTGCCTAGTTATAGCTTGCATGTGATTAATGTAGCTTGTCATTGCTCCTCTAGCCTCTTGATTAAATTCCGAGGACGGAATTCTTTTAAGGTGGGTAGAGTTGTAATGCATGTGTTCGTATTTCGTATTCTTGGAATACGTGTACGTATTTATTCTTGTATTGCATGATTTTCTTGCTTAATTTTCTCCTTGGGCTTGGTTTATTCTTGGTTGGGTTGGCTTGGTTCAGTTTGGGATTGCTCTTGGTCCATCATGAACCAAGGGGGTGAACCCCCTACCTACCACCACCTTTGATATTTATTGTCCTTTCTTCTTTCTCTCTCTTCATTACTCTTTTTCTTCTTCCTCATTTACTTCCTTACCTACCAGAGTGAGGAGGGAGAGGTCTAGGCAAGTGCAACTTGCTTCATGGAGGAACTCCAAATTTTATTGCTTCATTCTCTTCCTCACTGCATTCTAAAGCACTTTAGTACTTGACATTTTTAATTTCCATGGCTAGATTCTTGTAGATCTAAGTTTATTTCATTTTTGGATTTCTTGGGTTTTGATCTACTTAATCTTGTTATTTCTATGTTTTGATGATTCCATGTTGTAGAGAATCTCGTTCTATCCCATTTTGACCTAAGGAAGTTCGGATTTAGGCTCCGGATGATGGAGTTATGGAGCTTGAGGACTTGGCTCCCATGGTGTTCTTCTTCTCTGAAATTTTGGAGAAGATGAACAGTGCTTGACTTGACCGCATAAATATTCACGCGGCAAGTGTTCTATCCAGCCGCATGACTGGAAGTTCTTGAGCCGCATGAGAGTCGGACTCACTTAGCCGCATGACTCGCCCTAATTCCCAGCCGCATAAGTTCTGAATTTCCTGAGCCGCATGGGCTCATTCCCCATCGGCCGCATATGTGCCCATCTCCTTGAGCCGCATGAACTCTAGCACTTGTGGACCGCATAGGCCCTGATCCTTCAGCCGCATGAGCACTCTTCCCTTCTGAGCCGCATAGACTCCAATGCTCCTGGCCGCATAGGCTCGGTTTCCCTTCAGCCGCATGCGCCTTGGGCTTTTCTCTAGCCGCATGAAGCCGCGCGCCTGCTCCATGTTGAACCCAAACCCTTGGCCGCATGGAACCACTGATTCAGCCGCATGGGCTGTTCTCTTCTAGCTGCATGAGCCTATCCTTTCCGGACCGCATATGCTTTAGCCGCATGGCTCTTCTATAGCCCTGTATATTGATATTTTATTTGATATTTAACGTCCATTTTATATCCTTACGCCTTTTGTCCTGAACTTGAAAATCATGAATTCATTTGTATGTTTTAAATTGATAATTGAACACGACGTGATAGTGACCCGTAGTGGTGCACTCCTGACATGATAACCTGGCATGACCTGATAGTGGCCCGTCGTGGCGCACTCCTGACAAAGTACACCTGACATGATAACCTGACTTGATTTCTCGAATAGCTGTTGCGACGGCTACCTGACATGACATGACCTGTATAATTGATCCTGACACCGTGGGCGATTGTGCTTGTACAAATAATCCAGTCCTGTCTTGCATCATGTCTAGGAGGGGACTCCTGAGTACCACGGTCAGGAGTACCTACTGAAATGGACTAAGGTTAATGACTAGTATAATTCACTAGACATAAAGAGATGTTCCCCAGTTACAGGCAATCCCGTTATCCCGGCCGCAAATGTTTGGACTTGTAGCCTGCCGACGAGTAGGGCACATTTCCAGCCCACTGTCATGTGGGGCACACTTGATTGTCACTTAAATAATTGAACTCTATTGTCACTCTAATGCATTGTACTTTCTGAATTGTCACTATATTGATTGCCTGGATAACCTGGATAGCTGCAGGGCCTGTGACTACTTGGAGCATCTCATTGCATCTTGCTAGTAATTAGGATTGTGATAACCCTAGTTAGTTAATGTAGAAAACCGTAGGCAATGATTGGCCGTGATTGCTTGGATGGAGTCTAGTCCAGTATAGTATTGTCTAGAATTGATTAATTGTAAGATTGTACCAGAATGATTGAATGATTGCCACTCCAGATTGTCACTATAATGATTGTCACTCCAGATTGTCACTATAATGATTGTCACTCCAGATTGTCACTATAATGATTGTCACTCCAGAATGTTACTTGGCATGATTTTTTATATTTATCTTGCCGATAAATGGTAAGAGAAACCAAGTTCCGTTCAGACGAAGGGTTACAACCCCGGTCCTTGTTTGGTTTACGGGTTGTAACCTGGCTATCTGAATAGTCCCATGGTTATCTCATCGTATATCATCCTGTCATGCTTTCTTTCCCTATGTCCTGTCTTTTAGTGATTCTATACAAGATTGTCTTTTATAATTACCCGTCATATTTTTTTTAAACTACTGTCTTTTATTATGTAATTATACTCTTGTGCTAATTGCTGGTTTTAGTTCTTAAGTGAAGCCTCCTTTGTGGCACTTGCTCTTTCTGGGGTCTGACCCAGCTGGTTTTGTATGGCCAGATACCGGAGCAGCACCAAAGGATCTCCCTGCATTTCAGCCCGATGGTGGTCACCAGGCGTAACCAGGACAACGAGTGGGTTTATTTTTGCTCTCCCACTCTATTGTAAAATTATTCTTTTGAGGCGTTTAGCCGCCGAGCAAGTGTTAGCTCGTTTGCAACTTTATTTACTGTCTGCCTACGGGCTGTAAGCATGATTGGCAACTCGAGGTTGATCATGTATGACTTAAACTCTTGCTAGTCCTTACATTTTGTACGACTAGCTTCATGATCATCTGGATATGTAATGTTTGGGACGCCTTACAATTGTATATTTGGTGATCTGATATCTTGTGATTATTATTAATTGGTTGAGATTGAGACAATAGGCTATTTTATGACCTTAAGAGACTGATGGATTGTAGTGAAACCCTCACATATCTAGACAGCCGTGACCGTATAGCGGGGTGGATTCCATTCCGTTATACGTAGCTGCCTATGTCTGCCCCCGCTCTCCAGTATTCTGGTTCTGGGGCGTGACACCAAGTGTCGCCGTGTCGTGTCAAAAGATGCGTATCAGAATTCAAAACTCGCGAGGCTATGCGCAGGCAAAGACCAGTGCGATCGAGATTTCTCTCGATCCGCTCGATGGTTTTGCCTCAAACATCGTGTGCAAGGTGACAGAGAGTGCCCCTTGGTGCTCACCAAGTTTCGTGTCATAAAACGTTGTGTCGTGTCCTACAGGACACTCGTGTAGCAGGGGATTCCAGAATCCCTGCATTGTGTCAAAACAGTTAGTTCGTGTCCGATTTAGACACGAATAGAACACAGATTTCATCTCAGTCGCAAGCAAATCAAAACCTACATATGGGGCTACATATTAGTGAAATTATTTTTTGAAAATATCAATAGAAATTTCTTTGAGGCATTCCATCGAACACCTAGGTACATACACTGATACGTGTCCGATACAGACACAAAAATGACACAAAATCACCCAAGACTCACACCACAGCTAGGGGACTCCTAGATCTATGCAACCATGCAAAAAAATCAAGAAAATGAAGTGGTTTGAGGGGTTTACCTATTGAGTGTCAAACTCAAGAAAAAGCCCCAAAAATGAAGGATCCCATTTGCAACTCCCAAGCCTCAAATCTCACCAAAGCTGAGATTACACACTACCAACAGTAAATAGGCATGGATTAGATCATATTGCAAAAGACTAGGGTTAAAAAGGAAGAGAAATGAATAAAATAGGAAGGATTGAAGAATGGACAAACCTTGCTCTTGCCAAAAATGGATGTGGTGTAAAAAGATGCAAAAAAGGAATAAAAGACATTAAATAGTGGGGGAATCTCTAGGGGGCGGCCAAGAATGGAATATTAGGGTTAGGGTTGATGACTAATGGGCTTTGGGCCAAGTGCAAGGCTAAATGGATCAATCTCCTAGCTATTAGTTCAAGCACCTATAACACCTAATCTCTCTATGAAACTTGGTCCAAAATAAGTCAACTTGGGTCGACTTAAGTTAGACTAGGGTCCACACCATGCTAACCAAGTCACCAAAGTCAAAGTCAACATCTAGGTTAGTCTCTAAAGTCACAACTAGCAAAAGTTAAAAATAACAATCATCACTCAAACAATTTACAAATAATTCCAAGAAACCGAAATGACCAAAATACCCCTAGGCCAAAAATGATAAATAAAACATCCAAATCACATGGTTAGCCTCTAGGTCAAGTAGTATCTAGGGTTTCACTAGCAAAACTCCAAAATCACAAATTACCAATAAAATAGTTTTAAAAATAATTAAAAATCACCAAAAATTATATCATGATTTAAATAACATTATTAAAAGATTAAAATTTACAAAATTTTAAAATTATCCTCATTTAGAAAATTGGGTGTTACAACTTCATCACCCAAACCTAATGTCTTTCTCCAACTATTTTCTTCATCGCTCATTTCTTTCTCGTCGGACAGTCGGCCAGCAAACTAGAAAAAAATAAAATAACGTATCTAGTAGTGAAAAAAACACTCAAAACGCACAGTACGTGTGTTTCAAAAAAACCAAAATTTTTTAAAAAAATTAAAAATTCATAATTCAAAAAATTCCGAAAAAATAAAAACGCAAATAGTAATTGCGTTTTCAATAAAAAAAAACTTAAAAAAAGAGTAAAAACACAAATAGTAATTGCGTTTTCAAAAAAAATTCAAAAATTATTTAAAATTTATAAAAATTAAAAATTAAAAAAAAATCTGAAAAAAATAAAAATGCAAATAGTAACTGCGTTCTCAATAAAAACTTTAAAAAAAAAAAAGTAAAAACGCAGATAGTAATTGCATTTCAAAATAGAATTTCAAAAAAGTAATTATCAATTGTGTTTTCTTTTTTTTTCTTTTTTTTAAATGCGAGAAACAATTGCTTATTTGTTCTCTCCTCCTAATTTTATAAATTGATTTCTCTAAATATAATTTATTAATATTTTAATTCTCTGTACAAAAAATTCTAATTTTTTTAAGATATTTTTATTATTTAATAATAAAATTATTGTGAAGTCTGATGTCTATTTTTGGACATTGGATTTCACATTCTCACTGCCAGCTCATTGCCAGCTCAACCTTACAACCGGATGGACATTTGCATTGGAAAACAACTTTTAAAATAAAATTATGTTATTCCTACATGACAATCATTTTTTTCAAAGCCACAACAGTGTTGGAGATGCTCTTATATACTTTCCTAATTTTGAATAATAATAAATGGTCTAGTCATATGACAGGTAGTTGGGCAGCAAGGGAGTTCTCTCAAATCATAAATTTAAGACAGAATTTGACATCATGCATGAACATAAATGTTAGGATTTAAAGTAAGGCACGTAGCACCAATCGCCATCACAAAAATCAGAGAAACTCATGATTTCTTAACTTTAAAAACTCGGATATTAAAAGTTGTTGGATTATATTTATTTTAAATTTTGTTTTTTAAAAAAATTAAACAGAAAAAATTAAGGATCTAAATGTAAAAATAATAGCATGTGTTATAACTATATTGTTAGAGTTCTTTTCTATTTGTGTTCCTGTAGTCGAACTTCCTTTGGACACGATTGTAGACATTTGTTAGAGGTTTATAGGCGAATGATGCATGCATGAGAAACAAGGTTTATTCTATACGATGTACAAATTGTTTTTAAAAATATATTTGATGTTCTAAAAATTAAGTAATATCATCTTTCATTATATGATATATAGTATGATTGCTGATATAACAAATTTTTATTAGATAAATAACATAATTGGAATGATTTGGATCCTTGTTAGCAATTCGGCAAACGGAAAAAATTTGGGACGGCAAAAGTATGAGTATAAATCGGCTCAGTGCAAAAAAAATACGTTCAAAAATTCGGTCAAATGTTCGAAAAATAAAAATATTGAGGTTAGAAACTTTACATTCGTAAATATGTTGTCAAATTTGGTTAATTAAACAGGTTCCTAGCATGTTTATTATAACAAATTTGTCAATAATTTATACAAAACATGTTTAAAACTTCGCAGGGCCGGCCCTGGGGCCGTGCCAAAAGTGCGGCCGTACGGGACCTCCAATTTTTGGGGCCTCAAAAAAAAAATTAGGATTAGTTTTATAATTTTGTAATTCAAGTTATCATATTTCTTCCTCAATTCCTACTCTATGATCCATCCAAGACCTCCAATTCTTCGATCCATGTTCCCTACCGACTCTAAGACTCACATTATAATCATAAAATAAAATAAAAATCTCAAAGATTTTGCTCTGACCAGTGTGTTGTCTATCATCTCTAAAAGGTTCAATTGCTATTTTGTTTCTAAAGATCCCTCAATTGTTAGATGAATTTATTTTCTATAATAATGATCTGATGTGAGATTAATTTTCTACAATAATGATCATAGCTTTATATATATATTATTTAGGAATTTGGATGTGCGGGCCTCTTACATCAGGTGACTCAGGTCTTGGAGGCCCTCAATTGTGTAATTACATATTATTTCTCATTTGGGTATTGATCATTATTCATTTTATTATATGTTCTCATCAACAGAAGAATCTGATGCCAGATTTTGACAATTTAACGGTTAGTATGTTTTCTATCTAAAACTTCTCTATTATACTATGTAATGTACTTGACTATAGATAATTTGAGCTTTGGTTATTTTGTTTAGTAACTACCTATAGATTCAGTTATAATATACAATAAAATACGAATAAATATTTTTAGGGCCACATTTTGAGATTCGCACAGGGCCTTCAATTACTCAGGACCGGCCCTGAAACTTCGTATGCTTAAAATTTATGTACTGATTTGGATCTGTCAAAAGTACGCAAATATTATACGTTTATGAAAGATACGAAAAAATTTGCGTATAATACGAGTTTTATTCGGGTGATTGCTAACAAGGATTTGGATATCGACACCAGAGAAATTAATCCCTGTTATTTCTTACGATCTATATATGGAACTTTGGTTGGTGAGATCCTATGGTTGGGAATTTTGTATACTTTGCCTCTCAATGAAGATTCAAGCCAATGAGCTTGATTATGTACAACGTGTAAATTGTTTGTATACTACGTACATCATCAGAAGATGATAGCTGAGAGGAAATAATAAGAACAAATTGTCTTTGCAACTGCCTTCTCCTATTTAAGGTTGGAACTTGGAACATATAAAAACATGTACGTCACAGCAAAATTCACGGAGGAGATCGGTCACGATCATCTCGCTGGTGCAGACTTTTTGCCGACTAGAGCAAATGAATTTAATCAAATAATGAATATAATATATATTGGAAAATATATGAAATATCCAAAAAAATGTAAAAGTTTTATGAAAAATTTACCGTAAAATTATATTTTTATCGTGTGTCCAGAATTAGCGAAAAATATATAAAAGAGTTCTGAATGACCTTTTTGTCCTTCTAATTTATTGAAAACATCCACGAAACCTACTCTTCAAAAAAAACGTTTCGATTCTTCCTCTTCTTCCATACGTTGCTCACTTTCGAATCTAAGTTTTCTCCTCCAAAATCTTCAAGCTTTACTTCAAAAACTCGTTAGTGACTCAACATTCACAATCTTCACACGATGTCATCATCATCAGTTCCCACTTCATCATCAGCAGCAGCATCAACTGGCCATTTTTCGTGTTAAAATGCAGGAGAATGACCATTTTGCGACAAACCGGAGAATGATCATTCCCCGTGTTAAAATGGAGGTCCAAACATCATTTTTTGCGATTCTAAAATTTTGAAAGTCTGTTAAACAATAAAATGGTTTATCTCAGGCTCCTCCAAAATACGCTCCTTTTGCGACAAATCGAACCTCGTTTCGACCTCCCAGTCAAAAGTTATGGTCTTCCAAAGTTTAACTATTTCCCATATTAAAATGCAGGAGAATTGCCATTCTCCGTGTTAAAATCACGGAGAATGACCATTCTCCATGGTAATATCACGGAGAATGACAATTCTCCGTGTTATTATCACGGAGAATGACCATTCTCCTTGTTAAATTGACGGAGAATTGTCATTCTCCGTGTTAAAATGCAGGAGAATGGTCATTCTCCGTGTTAAAATAACGGAGAAAGACCATTCTCCATTGTTAAAATTACGGAGAATGACCATTCTCCGTGTTAAAATCACGAAAAATTGTCATTCTCCGTGTTAAAATTACGGAGAATGGCAATTCTTCGTATTAATATCAAGGAGAATGGTCATTCTCTTTGTTAAATTGACGGAGAATTGTCATTCTTCGTGTTAAAATGCAGGAGAATGGTCATTCTCCGTGTTAAAATCACGGAGAATGACCATTCTTCGCTGTTAAAATCACGGAGAATAACCATTCCCCGTGTTAAAATCACGGAGAATGACCATTCCCCGTGTTAAAATTAGGAGAACGGTTATTCTTCGTGTTAAAATCACAGAGAAATTTCATTCTCCGTGTTAAAATTACGGAGAATGACCATTTTTAGTGTTAAAATGCTGGAGAATAATCATTCTCCGTGTTAAAATCACGGAGAATGACCATTCTCCGTTGTTAAAATCACGAAGAATGACCATTTTTCGTGTTAAAATGCAGGAGAACGGTCATTCTCCGTGTTAAAGTCACGAGCAATGGTCATTCTCCGTGTTAAATGACAGAGAACAGCTGACAAAAACCTATTTTTTATTTTTTTGTAGAAAAAAGTTTGTCAGGAATAAAAATTCAAGAGTTTTTCGTTCTTCTTTCAAAACGATGCTAACTCTTACGGAGAAGAAGAAAAAAAATCTTCTCTCCATAATTGACCTAATCGTCGAAAAACTTTAAATCTCTCCACGAAGATGATGATAATGATGATGAGCGATGATCGGAGTTCGACTGAAGAAAATTACAGTAAATTACGAACGATCTTTGCTGAAGATGAGAGCAGTGGAATTCAGATATCTCGTGTCCAAATCTGAATTTGTGAATTCAAATACATATATATGACCAAATTTGTGTGAATGGGTAGTTAAGGTATTATCAAAATGGCAATTCTTAAATACAGAGCATCTAAAGGAAATCTTGGAATATTTAACGTAAAAATATATTTTTGGGTATTTCATAACCCACCCTGCGGGTGGTTTTTCATAAACTCTCACCCCAAAATTGGGTATTTCAGCAATTTTCAGTATATATATATATATATATATATATATATATATATATATATATATATATATATATATATATATATATATATATATATATATATATTGTTGGAAATTTTCTTCAACTGATCACTAGAAATAGTGACACATCGATGTGGCATTCCAAAGTGTGTATTTCAATGTAAGTTTTTTTTGGCACATATGGAAAATAATAGCTCATGTGATTGGTATGGTGGGTTGTTTTACTAAAGGATAAGTTCAAGACCTCCAAGAAACAATTGTATTTTTGTCAAAAAAAAATTGAAAAATTTCTTTGGAGCAAGGTCACAAAGGGACGTAACGACTCGGACGAAGGGCGCAAAGTAGTATTTTATAGCACACTTCGTGCGTACGCATCGAATGCAAGAAGGCGCTTTTATGCGTCATTGCGTCGTTCCAGAGTGAGTTTCGCATGGGCATGTGCGAGGGCAGAGCGTGGGAAGTAGAGCGCGCGGGGCGAGCAGGTCTCAGCATTTTTGCGTGGAGGTTGCTCCTACAAAAATGGTCATTTCCACTTGGAGGTTCCTCTCGCAAAAATGGATGTTCATATGCTTCGAGTGTATAACTGTCCATTTAGTGAGAATTATTTGCTGTAAACGTCCACTTAATGAGAATTTACTTTCTGATTTTACTGTCCATTATGAATAGTGTGCTGCTAGGGGGCTGGCTCTCCTATACAGTCACAAGTTCTTCTCTTTTCCAAATGAGACTCAATGATTATATGTTACGAGAGGAGAATCAGCAGTAACGTTCCAAAGGCTCGAAGTTATGTTTGCGTAGTCGAAGTGCTTTTCGTGCAAGGGTGACGAGGGGGCATTCCAGAAGTATATCTTTTTTAACTTGCTTGTTTCTAGGAGCAGATCGACGGAAATGAACGAATATTGTTTTGAGCAACAATAATTTTCATCTCACCAGCAACAATCTTCTTCCTCGAGTTTATGATTCTTTTTCTTTTTGTACCAACTGTGTAGCAAGTTTTAAAGTCCTACTTTACAGCAAGTTGTAATCTCTCTTTTTTGTTAGTCGAGTATTTTCGATTTCTTCAAGTTTCAACATACTTTATACGATCTTTGTAATCCAATAATAACATATCAAAATATGTTTAAATTAATTAAAATAAAATATTTAAATTACATACACCCCCACTAACATAATTTACTCACTACTAATAATTATACACTTACAATTACAATAAATGCTCCATATCAAAAATAATTTTACTTTAAAATATTTTATATTATTTAGACAAAAAATACAGGCAAAAAATATATAAAAACGCGTGTGCGCGACTCTTAATATAAAATTTTCTAGAAACAATTTCATACAGTTCAACAACGGCTAATTACACCCTATGCCTGTCCCTCACTAAAGTTTTTTTTTTTTTGAGAAAGGGGTTTGTTGCATATATTATTGAAATCTCTCTTCAGAAGATACGTCCCTCACTAAAGTTTGTAAGCATATGAAGATACTAAAATTAATTAGAGTAAATGTTGATTGAATGCAGAACATTATTTCGGATTCTCTTAAAACTTATTTTTCCTTTCTAACAAATAGATATCAACGACCAAAGAGAGGGTTATAAGTCATAAAATCCAAACAACTGAACATATAAGTGGACTTACATTTTAAATGAAATTTAAGCTTATACAACAAAATGATCCTCCGAAATTTTTTAGACTATAAAAGAGTCTAAGAAAGGATATAAAGTACAATGCAATTTGTTACATGGAATTGAACTCATATATACGACACATTAAAACAATATAGTAAAAAAAGAAGGAAAGAAACTCTCATGCAGTAAAGCCTCTTATCGTACCCTATATAGGATTGGTGATCCATTCTTCATAGTTTATTCTTGTTAAAGTGTATTTAAACCTTCCTTAGATGTCACGAAAACGCAATAAAAGACTTCCTGATTTGAAAAATCCACTCTATTTCGATTTTGCTCAATTCACCCCTTCCGCTGTTAATAACCGTTAAAATGGCCAAAAAAAGACGATTTTACCCCTCCCTCACTCCCTCCTCTCTCTCCGGTGGTGGGGGCGGACGGGCGCCGGCGGAGGGAGGAGCAGGAGGGGGTCGGGAGGGGGGCGGGCGAGCGCTCGTCGGCGACGGGAGGAGGGGGGGGGGGGGCGTCCCCCCTCTCTCTCCGGTGGTGGGGGCGGACGGGCGCCGGCGGAGGGAGGAGGGGGGGGGGGGGGTGGGACGGTTTCGGGGGGGGGTGGGACGGTTAGGGGGGGGGGGGGGGGGGGGGCGCTCGCCGGCGACGGGAGGAGGGGGCGCCCCCCTCTCTCTCCGGTGGTGGGGGCGGACGGACGCCGACGGAGGGAGGAGGGGGGATTTCGGGGGGGGGGGGGGGGGGGGAGCTCGTCGGCGACGGGAGGAGGGGGGCGCCCCCCTCTTTATCCGGTGGTGGGGGCGGGCGGACGTCGGCGGAGGGAGGAGGGGGGTCGGGGGGGCGGGCGCTCGCCGGCGACGGAAGGAGGCGGGGCGCCCCCCTCTCTCTCCAGTGGTGGGGGCGGACAGGTGCCGGCGGAGGGAGGAGGGGGGGGGGGGGTCGGGGGGGGGGGGGGGGGCGGGCGCTCGCCGGAGGAGGAGGAGAGGGGTGGGGGTCAGGGGGGTGGGGGGGGGAGGGGGGTAGGAGGGAACTAGGGGTAGCTTAGTTATTATTTTTATTTTACTTTTGAAAAAAATGTGACTAACGGCCATTTTTAACGGCCACTTGACGGAAATGGCCATTCTGAGCAAAAACAGAATTTAGAGAGGTCCATAGTGCTTAAGTTTTCTAAAAGATCTTATTTTGCGAACGAGACAAATCTAGGGAGGGTTTAAATACACTTTATCCATATATTGTGATCATATTATTGTTGTATTGTATGTGGGTATGATTTTGGACGTACAGGTCCTATTGTCAGTACCATGATGTAAGCTTGACTTAATTTGTAACGTATTTGTATCCTTAAAAGTGGAAGCGGATCATGACAGAAAGCACTCATTGTACATTTTTAGCCAGATTTATCAGCCTTCCGTAAGTAGACAGTATGGGAGTCTGCGAGTCGCAAATGTCGCAAGAATCTGCCAAAGCAGATGACATGAAAATCTATTTAAAGCATATCCCGTGAGAGTATGCCAGAAGCAGATGCCGTGGAATAGAGTCGTTCCGTAAAATCTAGTCCATCAATGATATGTCTCACGAAACTCCGAAACTCCATAGTTGAGCAATTTGTAGCAAAATTTCACAACAAAACAGTTTGTCAACAAAAATTCAGAAAAGAAAATCGTATAGGTTACGAAAATTTTGCCTCTTAATCTCCATGTGTGAGACACTTTAAACATTGGAAGAGTAGATCTTAGTAGGGGTGAGGGTTCGGTTCATTCGGTTAACCGAACCAAAATAGTCAAAATTGAATAAACCAAAATGTTAAAAATCCAAAATCGAAATCGAATCGAAATTAGTCAAAACCGAAACTAAATCGTACCGATTAGTTTTATTCGGTTTATTTGGTTGCTAAATCTATTGTATAATAGGTATGGTCCAATTTTAAAATTATGGTTAAATGCTGTTAAATAGTATAATTTTTATACACACATTTTGTTATTGCCGGGAACGCCGGGGCACAATTTTTCGATGAAAAACTGAGAAAATAAAACAGTTGTAAAGACAACGTTTCTAATGCAACTCCTTAAAGAAGGTTTTGCAACAGAGATCCAGAAGGATTCTGCAAATTACGAGATCTAAAAAGATATCGTAATACACGAATAATCTAAAGAGATTTTCGTGATCGTAGCAAACTGGCAGTAGTGCCTTCTAAAAAGAAGATACTGACAGAACTGCTAAAGGCAACAGAAGGATGACAGGCGAGAGATGGAATTGCTGGGGTGAATTATCACCGTTGCTCAAAGCTTTATTCGCCCTCTGCGAACAGCTTCCAGGAACCAGCAAGGTTGACGGAAAACCTTGGAACACTCCTGCTCTTCTGACTCCTCGGAAGACGGCGAACTCCTCTGGCAATGGCTGTACTCTTCTCTCTCTGTTTGAAGTAACAGAACTCACGCGTACTAAAAAGTACTAGTGTTAGTGTTAAACAACACGCTCACTACTCTGTTGTGTTAAAGAACACTTAGAGTTTTCTCTCTGGAATTCTGATTACTTCTGCCAACTGAGAGAGAGGAGAGAACCTGCATATATAGCCCACGGGGTGGTTGCCAAGCAGTTGCCTGAACTTCAGGGTAGTGGCAGAACCATTCCTGAACATGCAGCAACTGCTGCAACCGTTCCCGCTCTAATATGCAGCCAGCCATACGCACATACGCACTCTACGCACACTGCGTACGCTGCACACTCTACGTACGCTGCGTACACTGCGCACACTGCGCACTCTACGTACGCTGCGTACGCTGCGCACACTGCACGTACTGCACGTACACTGCGCGTACTGCGCGTACTGGGCTGCGTACTGGGCTGCGTAACTGGGCCAGCGTAACTGGGCTCGCGCAACTGGCCGCGCAACGTGGTCGCGCAAGTGGCTCGTGCAACGAGCGCAACTTAAGCGCACTATGTGCCTAGCGACGATGCTGACGTGCTAAGTGCAAAGTGCGCCAACAAAACGCCACATTACGCCTCATGAGCCCTTGAGCCCGAGTCCGAGCCCGAGTCCGAGTCCGAGTCCAAGTCCGAGTCCGAGTCGCTAAGCCCCAACGGGGCTTAGCTCCTATGGAAATAAATTTCCCAAGAGCAAAAAGCTTACAGCTTATTAATTGTTGATTAAGCCTTTATACCATTAATAATTAATCCCACATGGCACACACACCCATGTGCACTACATGTGCATCTCCATAAAGAGTAAAGACTCATATATATGGAGATACACATTCCTTTCTAGCCGATGTGGGACTAAAAACCAAAACAAAAGGCTATATACCCAACAATCCCCCACATATCTCTATATATATGAGTACGAGTGTTCCCCACAGTAACTGTCCATTATGCTTTTAGGATAGATGCCACTTAAGACTTGAATCTTCCCACGTGAGTCAAAAATCAAACTATAATACAAGAATGGACTAAGCCTTGAATTCTGCATCATAGCTAAAATTCTTTCCACTCACATAATGTAGTTACATGTGCTTCTGGCTGCACATTTAAGGCCGTGTGCCAGCCTGGTTTCAGTGTATAATATTGGGCGTCTACAAGTTTACCCTCAAGAGACGGCCTGATATCTTTTTGTCCATACACTATAGGTGAGTTCTTTATTAAAGAGACATGGCATGAAGCGTCCAACGCTTCCTTTGCGGTGCTACGCCGCTATGACATGGCCTTAAGCCGAGGACCTTACCCCGAATCACCGGGAACCTCATCGTAGTGTCATACTACCCGTAGCATGAGGTCTAGCCCCTTTGTAGTGCCAAACTATCCAGCATGAAGCCTTACGCTTCTGTACGGTGTTACGCCGCTACGACATGGCTTGCAAGGCCGAGGCTTTATCCCTAGCCGGGTTTACCTCATTGTGGTGTCGTGCCACCCGTAACATGAGGAACACCTCCTCTTTGTAGTGCTGACTACATCCCTCTTTAATTCAATATACAACATTAGGCCAACTGCCTATTTGCGGTGCTATGCCGCTGTGACTTGGCTAACATAGCCGAGGCTTTACCTCCTTCGAGAACCTCATGGTGGAGTCACCGCCACACATAGCATGGAGTCACACTCCTTGTAGTGCTGTGCTACCATGCTTCCTGTAAAGCATACCAGACATTCCAAATGCCTGAGAACTCATTAAGGCATTTAAGCCAACCTCCCACAGGACCTGTTTTCCGCAGAAAACAACAGTAGACAACAGTGGTTATAGGTCCGTAACCTCTCCATGCCCAATAGAACATGTACCCACCGTTCCTGATATTCTTCCGATTAGTGGTCCTCCCTTGAACCAAAAGCTAGATGCCTAGTAGATAAATCTTTGAACTAATAGCATAAAACTTTATGGTAGGAATACAATAATACAATATCAGAATGCCTTCAAGCCCATTTTACAAGCTGTGTCATCGACCAGCTGGCGCTTGAGGCCCTTGGTGAACGGATCCGCCAGGTTCTCCTGACTCCGAACATCAATTACTGCAATAACACCTCTCTTGATAAGATCGTGTAATGCCCTATGCTTCAACCGCACAGTCCTCTTCTTCCCGTTGAAGAGGTCATTTGATGCCACCGCCGCAGTCGCCTGGTTGTCGCAGTATATCGGTATCGCCGGTATTTGCGCCCCAACTACTGGAAGATCATGCATGAGCTCCCGAAGCCATTCTGCTTCCTCGGCTGCGGTATCAAGTGCAAAGAACTCAGATTCCATGGATGACCGCGAGAGCATAGTCTGCTTCTTCGACTTCCACGATATAGCAGCTCCACCCATTGTGAAAATGTATCCACCTGTGGACCTCTCGCTCTCCACCTCTGAGCACCAACTGGCATCACTGAAGCCTTCCACTACCGACGGATCTCCGCTGTAGTACAGTGCATATGTCTGAGTCTTCTTGAGATATCTCATAACCCGTTCCACAGCTTTCCAGTGTTCAACACCTGGATTGCTCGTAAAATGACTCAGTATTCCCACGGCGAAAGCTATGTCAGGCCTTGTGGCAGTAGTAGCATACATCAAACTCTCGATTACGCTTGCATACTCCAGCTGCCTGACGCTTTCCCCTGAATTAGGCTTCAGCTTCAGATCACACCTGTACGGCGTATCGATCCCTGGAAGATCCCGATACCCATAACGAGTGATCATTTTTTCAATATAATGAGACTGTGACAGCGCTAGTCCAGTGTCTGTCCGGATGATCTTGGTCCCTAAGATCACATCAGCTTCCCCCAAGTCCTTTATACTGAACTTGCTTGAGATGAATTTCTTTGTCTCCGTGACACATCTAATATCCGTACCTAGGATAAGCATGTCGTCCACGTACAGACAAATGATCACACCTCTTCCATCAGCGAACTTCGTGTAAACACACTTGTCCGTATCGCTGACCATGTAGCCATTTGACCTTATAACTTTGTCAAATTTCTCATGCCACATTTTGGGAGCCTGTTTAAGACCGTACAAGGATTTCACCAACTTGCAGACTTTGTCTTCAAGACCTCTGATGACAAATCCCTCTGGCTGTTGTATGTAAATCTCTTCGGTCAGCTCGCCATTTAGGAAAGCCGTATTCACATCCATCTGATGTATCACCATCTTATTTATTGCTGCGAGAGCAATCAACATTCTGATGGTGGTCATCCGGGCTACTGGAGCATATGTGTCAAAGTAGTCAATCCCCTGCTTCTGAGAAAACCCCTTAGCTACCAACCTAGCCTTGAACTTGTCTATAGTTCCGTCTGCTTTCATCTTCTTCTTGAAGATCCATTTGCATCCGATGGGTTTCGCTCCTTCAGGAAGATCAACCAACACCCAAGTGTTATTTGAGGTGATGGAATCAATCTCATTGTCAATCGCCTCCTTCCAAAATACTGCGTCTCTGGTCTTCATCGCCTCATCATAGGTAAGTGGATCTGCTTCCACATGATAGGTGACAAAGTCACTTCCGAAGTCCTTCGGCCTCCTCACACGCTTAGCTGACGGCTCAGCTTGTTCTGGTTCAATCGTTGTATCAACAACAACATCTTCTTGGACCATATTTTCATTGAAGACTTCAGTCTCTTGTGCACCCTCATTATTCTCCGGAACATCCGGAAGAACAATATTCTTGTGCCTTGCAAACTTGTCTTCAAAATATTCTGCATCGCGAGATTCAATGATATGATTTGACTCAATATCAAGAAATCTTCGAGCATCACTCTTCTCGGCATACCCCAAGAAGATCGTCTTTGTAGTCCTTGTCCCAAGCTTCTGAATCTTCAGATCTGGAAGCTTGACATATGCCAGACACCCCCACACTCGAATAACATTCAAGTTAGGTCTGACTTTGAACCAGAGTTCATGAGGAGTAATATCAGAAGTTGCATGAGGCACTCTATTTAGAATAAAAGTGGCCGTCAATGCAGCTTCTCCCCAGTAGCACTTAGGAAGGCCAGCAGTCAACAACATTGAATTTATCATTTCTGTCAACGTCCTGTTCTTCCTCTCAGCTACTCCGTTTGATTGAGGAGAGTTCGGAGCCGTAGTCTCATTGACAATTCCATATTCCTTACAGAACGATGCGAATTCATGAGACCTGTACTCCCCACCTCGATCACTTCTTATCCTTTTGAGTTGTTGTCCAGTCTGTCGCTCAGCTTCAGCTCTGAACTCCTTGAACTTCTCGAATGCTTCGTCTTTAGCCTTCAGCAAGTAGACGAACGCATACTTTGAGAAGTCATCGATGAAGGTTATGAAATACTTCATCCCGGCCTTTGTAGAGAACTGTTTGAAGTTACAGATATCGGAGTGAACCAACTCCAGAAGATCTGTACTTCGATTAACCCGAGGAAAGGGTTTCCTTGTGATCTTCGTTTGAGCACAAACTTCACATTTCTCTACCTTACCCCCACATTTGGAGATAAGTCCTAGACTAGACATTCTGTTATTCTTTTACAATGAACATGTCCTAGCCTATTATGCCACAACTCAAGAGTATAAGCAGAATGAGTGACTTCATTAATAACATTAATTACATTGGACTGATTTACAAGCTGAATCTTGAACATTCCTTCGGTATAAAAAGCTTTCCCGAAATATGTTTCCTTGATAGACATCACTATCTGGCCAGCATTGATGTCCATCCTGAGGCCTGCATTGCAGAGTAGGCCTCCCGAGATCAGGTTCTTGGCGATAGCAGGAACGTGCTTCACGCCTTGAAGCGTCAGAGACTTGCCCGAAGTCAGCTTCAACACCACCGTCCCGATCCCCGAGCACTTCAGCTTGTGCCTGGTTCTCCATCATAACCACTTCAGAAGTAGGTGTATAGGTGGTGAACCACTCCTTACTGGAGCATACATGGCAGGAGGCTCCAGTGTCTACCCACCAGTCAGAGTCAGTCCTTACTGCATCAACCTGTGCAATCATAGCAACTATGTCAGTGATCATAGATACCTTACTAGGCTCTCCTTGCTCTGATTGCTTGGTCTTTTCTTTACACTCATTCTTAAAGTGGCCCTTCTTGCCACACTTGAAGCAAGGCATTTCTGACTTTGGCTTCTTTTTCTTGATAGAAGTTCCCTTGACTTTTAAATTGTCAGGGTTCTTCTTCTTACTGTGGAAAGCCGCCTGCTTTCCCTTTGGTCCCTTGGTCTGAACCAGATTGGCGTTAGCCAATTGCTTGGACAGTGTGTCCACCTTCAGTTGAGCCCGCATCTGGTCCTCAACATAGATTTCCTGTAGGAGATCTTCAAGGGTGATCTCCAACTTCTTCCTATGCATGTTTGCATAGAACTTGCTCCACCCAGCGGGGAGCTTTGAGACAATCCCTCCAACAACAAACTTGTCGGGGAGGGGCATCGCCTCGTCTTCCAACTTCTGTCGCAGTTTCAGGAACTCCTTCACCTGCGGCAGCATAGACTTTTCGTCCTCAAAGAACCACTTGTGATATTTTTCAACCACAAATATTTTACTGCGGTTCTTGTCTTCTTCGTAGAGTTTTTCTAGAGACTCCCATATGTCTCTAGCGATATTCTTCTTAGAATAGGATTCTGCAAGGGAATCCTCCATAGCATTCAGGATAATGAGCCTGCAAATGCTATTTTCTCTTCTCCACTTGGCCTGAAGTTTAGTAGCCGCAGATATTGCAGCAGCAGACCCAGTATCTGGAACAGTAGGTTCCTCTTCAAGCAGAACGTGATCAACGTCTCTGAGTTGAAGAGTGAGATAAACCTTCCTCTTCCAGACTTGATAATGCTCTCCATCAAACTTTTCTAACTTACAGAAGTCAGTGTTGAGGAGTGAAGCATTAATGTTTTCCATCGTAGAAATAAAGCTTTGAGATTGTTATTGCCGGGAACGCCGGGGCACAATTTTTCGATGGAAAACTGAGAAAATGAAACAGTTGTAAAGACAAAGTTTCTAATGCAACTCCTTAAACAAGGTTTTGCAACAGAGATCCAGAAGGATTCTGCAAATTACGAGATCTAAAAAGATATCGTAATACACGAATAATCTAAAGAGATTTTCGTGATCGTAGCAAACTGGCAGTAGTGCCTTCTAAAAAGAAGATACTGACAGAACTGCTAAAGGCAACAGAAGGATGACAGGCGAGAGATGGAATTGCTGGGGTGAATTATCACCGTTGCTCAAAGCTTTATTCGCCCTCTGCGAACAGCTTCCAGGAACCAGCAAGGTTGACGGAAAACCTTGGAACACTCCTGCTCTTCTGACTCCTCGGAAGACGGCGAACTCCTCTGGCAATGGCTGTACTCTTCTTCCTCTATTTGAAGTAACAGAACTCACGTGTACTAAAAAGTACTAGTGTTAGTGTTAAACAACACGCTCACTACTCTGTTGTGTTAAAGAACACTTAGAGTTTTCTCTCTGGAATTCTGATTACTTCTGCCAACTGAGAGAGAGGAGAGAACCTGCATATATAGCCCACGGGGTGGTTGCCAAGCAGTTGCCTGAACTTCAGGGTAGTGGCAGAACCATTCCTGAACATGCAGCAACTGCTGCAACCGTTCCCGCTCTAATATGCAGCCAGCCATACGCACATACGTACTCTACGCACACTGCGCACTCTACGCACTCTACGTACGCCAACAAAATGCCACATTACGCCTCATGAGCCCTTGAGCCCTTGAGCCCGAGCCCGAGCCCGAGTCCGAGTCCGAGTCCGAGTCCGAGTCCGAGTCCGAGTCCGAGTCCGAGTCCGAGTCCGAGTCCGAGTCGCTAAGCCCCAACGGGGCTTAGCTCCTATGGAAATAAATTTCCCAAGAGCAAAAAGCTTACAGCTTATTAATTGTTGATTAAGCCTTTATACCATTAATAATTAATCCCACATGGCACACACACCCATGTGCACTACATGTGCATCTCCATAAAGAGTAAAGACTCATATATATGGAGATACACATTCCTTTCTAGCCGATGTGGGACTAAAAACCAAAACAAAAGGCTATATACCCAAAACATTTGTTGTATTTACGTCCAAGGTTATACTAGTTATTAAATCATCAAATATTGGTTTAAAAAGACATAAATAGAATTGTTGATTTTAAAATATACACATTTTAATTACAACATATGCATAGAATTAAGAATATTTACATAATTGCACGAGTCTTATTCGATTTTCGGTTTTGAGCCGAGACCGAATAAATTTTTTTAATATTTTCAAACCCAAAACCGAGCCTATTTTTCTCTTTCATAACGAACCACGGTTCAGTTCGATCTTCGGTCCAAATTCGAATAATGCTCACCCCTAGATCCTAGTGCTCGATAACTCTAATTTTGCATTCGGTAATACCAAAAAATTAATTTTATTTGGCAAGTAAACATATTAATAATATTATTCTTCCCTCCAAAGTGTTCTTCCAAACCACCCTCCTTATGTGATAGCTGACCTGACGATTGATGTAGCAACTGACATGTAAAAAATTTAAATTTAAATTGATATTAATATTAATATAAAAAATTGAATAGTTATTTTTTTGGGATAAAATTTGTAATATCAGGTGTCATGCTAGATTACACATAATGCAATTTCTCCTATTACGTTAGATGTCACATAAAAAAATAATATTTTAGAGAGACAATTCGGAAGGATAACATTGCTTAACATATAATTAGTGAGCAAATTAGGATGAGACAACACAAGGGTTATAACTCTACTCCAATGGAAAAAACACACCTCCCAACCATCATTTCTAGGGTAAAGTGCATTTAAACCCCTCTTAGATGTCACAAATTGGCAAATAAAGACCTTCTGATTTAGAAACCCCAGATAGAGTCAAAAATGCTTAAAACACCCCCTAATCCCATATTTCTGTTAACCGCTGTTAACTTATGGGTGAAATGACCCAACTACCCCTGCCATATAACCAATGGAGTGGACCGACGTTTTATTCTCATCTCTCTTTCTCTCTCTCCCGTTCTCCACTCTTCTTCCCCGTTCCAAACCCTAAATCTCTTCCCAAACCCTAAATCTCTTCCCAAACCCTAAATCGATTTGCAAACCCGAAGTCGATTTGCAAACCCGAAGTCGATTTGGTAACCGACGTTTCCTTCTCACGTCTCTCTCGCTGCTGTTGGTAGATCGGAGTGGAGGTCGGAGTGCAGGTCGGACTCGAGATCGGAGTGGAGTATTCTCGTACTGGTACTTTCTAAAACCCTAGTTCTCAGAATTTTACTACACTTTCTCTGAATATCTGCATGTTGTCTGTATGTAGTGTCTGTATGTAGTATGAATTGTGTTGTAGTATGAATTTGTTGAAAAAAATGTCTGCATGATGTCAAGTGGGTACACAATGAAACAAAGAGGGTGACAGCTAGATGTGCAAATGATGCTTGTCAGTGGAGGATTCATGGGAGTGTTTTTGGTGGTCATGGGAATTTTGTATTGAAGAAGTACTTGTCTGACCATTCAAGGGATTGTGTTGAGGTGGACAACAATAGACAAGCTACTGCCACATTCCTTGCAAACAGATATGTACAAAGATTCAGGAATGATCCAGACTGGAAGTATGCTGGGTTTAGAACCCACATTGCAGAAGATTTAAAGATTGACTGTTCAAGATACAAAATTGCAAGGGCAAAGAAGAAGGCATTAGAGTTGATTGAAGGGAATGCCCAAGACCAATATGCTTACATTAGGGAGTATGCAATGCTGGTGATGTCTACCAATCCTGGGAGTGTTGTTAGGGTCAAAGGAGAATTAGAGGCAGATGGAAAGTCTACCAGATTTGTGAGGGTGTTCTACACTTTGAAGGCTGTGATGAAGGGTTTTAAGGAAGGTTGTAGACCATTCATTGGTCTGGATGGGTGTTTTCTGAAGACTGAGTACAAAGGGCAACTTCTTAGTGCAGTGGGAAGAGATGCTAACAACAGTTTTTTCCCTATTGCTTGGGCTGTTGTGGAGATAGAAAATAAGGAAACTTGGAACTGGTTCATGGATCAACTATTGGATGCACTTGGCATGGATGGAAATGCAATCACCTGGATTTCTGATAGACAAAAAGGCCTACTGGATGTTTTTCACAATCTTCTTCCTAATGCAGAGCACAGATTTTGTGTTAGGCACATATATGACAACTTCAAGAAGAAACATCCAGGGTCCAAGTTGAAGTATCTCCTGTGGGAAGCTTCAGAGGCATACACTTTAATTGATTTTGAGAAAGCAATGAATAAGATCATGAAAGTGAGCAAGGAGGCCTATGAATGGTTAGATAAACTTCCTGTAGGCCAGTGGTCAAAGCATGGGTTCTCAACAAATTCTAAGTGTGAGCTGTCAAGCAATAATATGTGTAAGTCATGGAACAAGCACATATTGAAAGCAAGGGACAAGCCCATTATCTGTCTTCTAGAAACTATAAGAAGATTGCTCATGGTAAGGTTCCATGAGAAGAGAGAAAGAATGGGAGATCATGATGGGGTCCTTGTTCCTAAGGTAATGAAAAAACTTGAAGAAGCCAAAGAGGGTGCAAAAAAATGTATGGTTATTACTTCTGGGTTCAATAAATTTGAAGTGAGCCAGAGAGGACTTAATGAGGCAGTGGACTTGGAAGCAAGGAGCTGCAGCTGTAGAGTTTGGCAACTCACAGGTATTCCATGTGACCATGCAGCTGCATGTATCAAGAAGAAGAGGCACTCTATTGATGACTATGTAGACAAGTGCTATCACAAGTCTACTTACTTGAAGGCTTATGCAGAGGTAATCAACCCTCTTTCAATGAGGAATCTAAGACAACTTAAAAATGTTGTACCCATGATACCCCCTGTGATCCATGTCCAAACTGGGAGAAGGCAAAAGAAGAGAAAGAAACAAGATGATGAAAGAATGGCTAAGAAGGAGAGTGGAAATGTCATGACTAGAGCCACTGTCACCTGTGGCAACTGCAAGCAGTTAGGACACAACTCAAGAGCATGCCCAAATCCTTTCAAGGAGAGGGAGAGAGTGCCAAAAGGCAAACCAGGTAGGCCTAAGCTACCAAGGTCATCTCTACATGCGTGTGTTGGTAATCCAACACCACATGTTGAAGGAAATGTGGACCATAATTCTGATAGTGTTGCAAGGGGGGAGAGTGTTAGCTCCCAAAGGTATGTATTTGTATTTTAATCATTTTAAATTGTTACTCATTTGTCTATACATTTGTCTATACTCATTTTAATCAATATGGTTGTTTGTCTATACATTTGTCTATACTCATTTTAATCAATATGGTTGTTTGTCTATACATTTGTCTCTCATAGGTTGTAGACAAGGACAGGGTCCTTATCATTTTGGTGACCCTATTTGAAATGTGGCAATGATGAATTCGAGTTATGTGAGTATATGGATATATATGGCAATGATTAATTGGGACCCTTTATGCTCTGTTTGTGGGGTCTTTATCATTTTGTGGCTCTGTCTGTGGGGAGCATGATGTTGTCCCTACCAGTTTAAGTGGGGTGCTCTGTCTGTGGGGAGCATGATGTTGTCCCTACCTCATTTTGTCATGCTAAATGTTGCTGTGGGGTCTTTATCATTTTGGTGACCTGTTATCCTTTACTCACTAACTCATCTGAGCCACTGTCCCTACCAAGTTTATCATATTGTCATGCTGAATGTTGCTGTACGTGGCACTATTATTTTGGTCTTGCTGCTGTCCCTACCAAGGTTTGTCATGCTACACATGTTCATAACACTCCTTAATTTCAGCACCTTCCCTAACTATTCTTCCTTTTTTCCTGCAGTATACAAGCATGCTGAATGTTGCTGTAGGAGGCACTATTTTGGATGTGCAGCTTTTGAACTCTTAAGAAATGAATGAAATGAATGGATGTAATGTGTTTAAGTAGTTGTCTCACATGTTCTTGTACAAATGGATGAAATGTTGTTGAAGAAAGTTTATATTGTGCTGGATGAAGAAAGTTTATATTGTTGAAGAAAGTTTATATTGTGAAATGAATGGATGAACATTGCCAGTTTATATTGTTGCAGTTATTTTAATCAATATTGCCAGTTTATATTGATGCAGTTCATTTGCAGCTCATTGGCAACTTGATTTTGAATATTGCCAGTTTAAGTGTTCCATTGGCAACTTGATTTTGATGGCAGTTTATGTGTTCATTGGCAACTTGATTTTGAATATTGCCAGTTCATTTGCAGCTCATTGGTGAATATTGCTTTATGTGTTCCATTGCCAGTTTATGTTCCAGTTCAAAAATTTGTTGGACAAAAATTTGTTGGACAAAAATTTGCAGTTCAAAAATGTTGCAGTTCAAAATTGTTGCAGTTCAAGAATATTGCCAGTTTGTGTTGATGAACATTTGATTTCCAAATGTTGCAGTTCAAAATGTTGCAGTTCATTTTTATGTGTTGATGAACATATGATCTGGGTAATTGTAAATCTTGATACAAAACATGTCAAATATGATCTGGGTTGGAAACATGTCAAACATGATTTTGATTTCCAAATGTTGCAGTTCATTTGCAGTTCATTATTGCTCATTGGCAGTTTACATTTGCAGCTAACTGCAGTTTACATTGGCAATTTCCAAATGTTGCTTTGATTGGAAACTTTAATTGTAAATCTTGATACAAAACATGTCAAATATGATCTTCATCACATCCGTATTTCTTAAACGAATAACTTAAATAGTACTAAACATGTCAAAAATCCTAAAATAAATTGCAACATATGTATGTTGAAGCATGGTCTGGGTTCAGTTGCTGCCACCGTCTCTGTCGATCCTCTTGGAATAGGCTGTAAACCTTGGCCTCGATGCTCCTTTACTTCTTTCATTAAATTCCACATAAGAATTTGATAGTGTTCTGAAAGTTTCTCATCCTCCCATAGTAGAAAACCACAAGAATTGTTGGATAATTTGCACACCCGTAAAATCTTCTTCCAGGATTGGTTGGTGTCCATGAAGTCTTCAGTGGACTAATTAATCCACAATAGCAACAAATTGTTCTTCCGTAATTCCTATTTGGACGTCTTGAGAACGAAGATTGAGAGCTACTAGCCATAATTTGCAGTTGGATTGGATATCTGTAGGTAAGAAAAAATTTCAACACATTAGATTATAGCAAATAAGTAAAATAAAAGGGAAGAAAGAAAAAAAATTAAACGTTATTTTTCCTACAGCCTACCGGATTAATAGGTAGAAAATAGAAAATGTGTGTTTTAAGTGTAATGTTTCAAACAACTTTCCACTATGCTATATATAGAGAAGGAATAGAAGAGCTGCTGTGCCCAACGGTCAATTGGAGGGATAATTTGGGGAGTTGAATAATTTCTCTCTCCTTAATTTGGTTGATAACGGCTACTTTTGACGTTAATTTGACGGAAAGGGGTATTGTGCTCAAAACAGGGTTTGCGGGAGGTGCAAAACGCGTAAGTTTTCTAAAAGGTCTTAATTTGCTAACGAGACAACTCTAAGAGGGGTTTAAATGCACTTTACCCTCATTTCTATTTGAATTTTTAGTTTATGTCGCGCTGACTTAGGACACAGAATTATATACGAGAGTTTATACATGTAGAAACTTTTTATATAATTTTTTTATCTCTATCAATTCATATTAGTTCCTACATCATTAAATTGATCCATTTATTTATGTCACGTAGGATAGAAAGAAAAAATTATTGGAAAATATTTTTTTCAAACATGCTATTGGCACCTGCGGAGTCGAGGAGGACGACGACGACGCGACAAGGAGAGGTGAAGCGGCAGGGGGGTCGACAAAGGAGGCGGCGGCGGCGGCGGCAATGACACCTAAATCGGAGGATTACGCGGGAGGGGGGGGGGGGGGGGGGGGGAGGGGGCGGTTATAGGAGGCAACGACGACAGCGGCGATGGTGGAGCAGGAGAGAAGGAGGCGGGGGAGTGGTAGGAATGATGGCGAAGTTCTCGGCCCATGGGTGGTACCGACTGTGCACACGCGGATACCAAATAGTTTTTTTTTTTTTTTTTTATGTGTGTAATGTTTTATATAAAAATTCTATCAATTAGGATAAAAATTTATTTAAATTACAATGTCAAGTATATGATACAAACGTCCTCTAATCTTATCTTCCATAAGCTTCATAGGCAGAGCCGGCCCGGAGGTTTAGGTTGCCCTATCCTAGAGCTAATTTTGGTTGCCCTTTAACCCTTTGGTGGGGTTATGCTGAACCTAAGGGGTTGCCCTAGCAGAGAGGGATTGTCCTAGCAGAGGGGGGTTGCCCAAGCCCCAAGGCTTGTCCGGCTTACCCCAGGGCCGGCCCTGTTCATAGGCTCTGGTGAGAGCTTTGGACGGTGTGGAAGAAGTGATGATGTGGTGAAATGTAGCCATCCTCCGTTTGGATCGATCTAAGCTATGATGATGAGCACTTGAGCAGTATGGAATGTGACAAATGATGATTGCTTCTTGTCGGATGCCATCGCTCTCTGTCTCGATTCACGGAAGCAACACACATTCTGAGACGTTGGCATCAGAGTAGAGCAGTCGAGGAGGACAAAAAAATTTCTTTTTCCTAAAATCTAGCTAGACTCGTCCAGAAATAGGAATTTGTTCTTGTTCTTCTCACCCTTCCCTTCTTTTGATGTCGTTTGGATCAATATAATGTTTGCTATTTTTAGGAATCTACTTATGATTGTTTTTTTGGGTGATTGCTTTATTAGGCAATTTAGGTTATTTAGTTTTATGGTACACTATAATTGTAGATTTAAAATAAGATTTGAGTCTCCTTCTATGATCTCGTTTTAATCATTGATGGTCTAAATTTTGAATAATGTATAAGACCCAAAAACTAAACCAAAATATACAAGGTTGGTGTGAATTGGATTATTTAGTTTTGTATGATGGAGATGGTGTGACTTATGTTATTCAGTTTTATCATGACCAATCAAGAATGAGACTTGTGACAATATTGTTTACTTCTATTCTGATCTCAACAACCACATAATCTTTTCAATGACAATTTCGATGTGGACGATTTCATACACATCGTGTATCGTTAGATGTCTCTCGTCTCAGTCGCATTATTGAATGCTTGCAATTCAAGAGCTCCGGAGGATTGTATGGCTCTTGAGATTATTATAGAATCAAACAACATTATCACAAGTCTCATAGGTCATGAAAAAAATTAAATAATCCAAGTCACATTGCATATTTTTGTTTAGTTTTAGTGCCGCGTATAATATTCAAAATTTGCATTTAATACATCATTTTGGTCGGTCAGCCTAAATCAATCGTGATTGTGATATATAAGTTCTTTTCTGGACAATATGGAGATCTAAACGTAATTTTTTATTATTATACGAGACTATAAAATTAAATGACCCTTGTTTTTTTTTTTATAGTAAATGAATTCAACACTCATATCTACCTTTAGTTAAGTTGGAAATATACAGATAGAAATTTTTTAATTTTCTTATTTCCATGAATAAATTTTTTTAATTTTTTATAAATATCTTTTATTAATTTTATGGTACTATCATTTCATTATATTTACCTAGTGTCACTAAGGATGTTCAGAGACGAAGACCCAAAAATTGTGACAGATTCAAATTCACTTAGGGGCAATATATATTATGTCTATGTTGTTAAATTGGTCATGAAAAATTGTGTTCAGGTCAACCTAAACACAAGTCACAGAACTCTTACATATTTTTGTTTAGTCTTAATATCCCGTATAATATTCAAATTTTGTGTTTAAGTTACCATTTTGGACGGTCAACCTAAATCAGATGTTATTGTGAGATCTAAGTCCTCTTCTGGAAAAATACTAAGACCTATACGTAAATTTTTAATATTATACGAGTGTATAAAATTTAAAAAATCTTGTTTTTCGTAGTAAATGAATTCAACGATCATATCTACCTCTAGCTAGGTTGAAAATATGCAGCTAGACAAATTTTAATTTTCTTATTTACATAAATAAAATCTTAATTTATTTTATTTTTTACGACTATCTTTTTCTTAAAATTATTATAATATTATTTTATTAAATTTACCTGGTGTGACTGAGGATGTTCATAGACTATGACCCAAGAATTGTCACATATTCAAATTCTAGTAGGGTTGCGTACATATTATGTCTATGTGTTATGCCATTTTAAGCTGAAATAAAAGTTACATATAATTTTATTTTTCATATTATCCTTCCTGTATTTTTTATCTTTTACGTTTGTTTATCGATTAGCAACAAATTTAGGACATAAATGAGCCAAGCTTAAATCCAACTCCATGCACTCACATCTTAATTGATTGGACATTAGATTGACTTATTTGTATCTAGTTAAAGACTATAACAGATAAGTTTAGACCTACAACTTAACGTTTTCGCAAGTATTTCTTTGACATGTGGTCAACAATAAAAGCTAGCACTCATTCAAAGTCACATGTTAGGCTCTTTTTGTCACTTTAGGTTACTTTTCCCAATTATTATTTTTTTAACTATTTGGTAATAACGAGTCTATTTATTGTTAAAAAAAATTGAGTGGCATCCCACTTTTTTTATCCTATTTCAAGGGACACCCCACACAATTACAATAATGTAAGATATTCTCCACTTTTGACGGAAATCGTCCTCCACTGACGGTCAACTGTTTTGACCAAATTTTTTTGACGAAAATACCCTCGTTTTCTTTTCCGTGTCAACCCCCCCCCCCCCCCCCGATGCCCCCCTCCCCACCTCTAGCGCACTGCCCCCCGAACCCAAACCCCCCCCCCCCCCCCCCCCCCCAAGTCGTGCGCGCCCCCCAAAAAATGGCCAGATCATGGAAGAAACAATGAAATTGACGAAGAGAATTGATAGATCTAGGTTTTTTGTCCAACCTTGGAGACGACGTGGAACGTATCGAGCAGCAACTCCAGAACCTCCCTCGCCGCAGCAGCCTCGGCCCGCAGCCTATCACCCCAGTTTCGAATTGGGATATTTTCGTCATTTTCCAAGTTTTATAAATTTTGGGAATTTTATTTGATTTTATAGGATTTTTAGGGATTTGTTTGATTTAGTTTGAATTTTATCCAATTTGGACTTAAGTTGGAGACCCGGGTAGTCTGGACACTAGTGGGACCCACATACTAGCTGGACTTGGCCCACATGCCATCCTAACTAGGCTAGAAACCATAAACCACACTCCCATGGCTTAACTAGTCCTTAAGAGGCTTAATTAGTCAATTTGGAGTTAAACCAAATTCAAACCGAACCAAACTAAGTCTATTGGGTGTGGAGGCCTAATGGGTCTCCACCCAAACCCATTAACCCCCCCCCCCCCCCCCCCCCCCCCCCCCCCCCCCCCCCCTTGGCCGGCCAAGTATAGGCCACCTCCCCCTCCCCTTTCCTTCACCACAAAGTAATCTATCTCTCTCTCTTCATTTCACTCTTTTCTTTTGAAGCTTCTTCTTCCTCAAGGAAACCAATTCTAGTTATGCTCATTAACCCCCATAAATTTCCTCTCTTGCATTTATTCCTTCACAATAAATGTAGAGGAGACCATTCTCTACATTATGACCATAGCTTTTATAGGTTTTTCTAAAAATCTAGTTTAAGGATTTATTAGGGGTTTTCTTTTTTAGAGAGGAATATATATATATATATATATATATATATATATATATATATATATATATATATATATATATGTATGTATTGTGTGTGTGTAGAGGAGAGTGGTGGTGGTGGTGTCAGGAGAGAGTGTGTGTTTTAGTGTGTGTGTGTGTCTATATATATTTACATGTGTGTGTGTATGTATTTATATATATATAGATAGGTGTGTGTGTGTGTGTGTATGTATTTATATATATAGGTAGGAGTGTGTGTGTGAGTGTCTATATATATATATATGTAGATGTGCTGTGTGTTAGAGAGTCTCTCTATCTCTCTCTCTCTCTCTATATATATATATATATATATATATATATATATATATATATATATATATATATATATATATATATATATATATATCTAAACATCTAGCTATATATATATATTTATATATATATTTATATATATATATATATATAAATATATATATATATATATATATATATATATATATATATATATATATATATATATATATATATATATATATATATATATATAGCTAGATGTTTAGATAAATATATAGGTAGATATATATATAGAGAGAGGGAATGAAGAGAATAAGAAGTAGGAGAAATAGTAGTAGAAGCAGTAGCAGCAGCAGCAGCATTAGCCATAGCACTGGCAACAGCAGCAGCAGTTAGCAGGAATAGCAGTAGGAGCAGCAGTATAAGGAGAATAAGAATAAGGAGAAGAAGAATAAGAAGAAGAATAAGACGGAGAATAAGGAGAAGGAGACGGAGAATAAGACGGAGAATAAGACGGAGAATAAGGAGAAGGAGACGGAGAATAAGAAGAAGGAGAATAAGGAGAAGAATAAGACGGAGAATAAGAATAAGGAGAAGGGAAGGAAATAAGAGAAGGAGAAGGAGAAGGGAATGTAGGAAATCAAATTAGAGAGGGTTTGTGAGTGAGTCGAATTTAGTGAAAGGGTAAATTAAGATATTGGCCTACGGCCAAGATATGGGTTTCGGAGTTCAAGATGGACTCGGATGTGGGTTGACTTTCAATGTTCTCCTATGACCAAGGTTGACCTAACTAGACTTGTCTTGACCTAGAATGACTTAATAGGATTTAAATTGATTTGACTTTACTTCCTAAACATAGTATTGATACGTCTTGTTATCTACAGGTCCTCGAGGCGCTGCATTGGATCTAGTTGACATATTATATCATATCACAGGCGAGTACATTCTCTGATAACTTTTTCTCAATTTATGATAACTGTTATGATTCATGTACTTAGTGTAGATATATTTATTCCTGATACATGGTTCTCACGGATTGGTATTCCTGGATCTCGACGAGAGATGTTACTCCTTGTTAGCTTGGGATGTATTGTACAAGCTCCCTTGTAGCTCTTGTGCAATATGTGGTCACTGATTCTAGAGAAGACTTGCTCCCTTCTCATAAAATCTCGTGCAGTGACGTGTCCTGTTTGGATCCATTCTACTAGTTGGGGGTGGGGGAGTAGTAGCGTATGCCTGTGATCAAATCCATCTTGCATTCTTGAATAGTGTTAGTCATATACCGCACTTATGACTAGCCAGGCCAGTTCTTTACAGGCTTCCAAGCCGGTCACAAGCTGAAACTACTACTCACACACATTGGATAGATGGCTTACCCTGATTTGTGTACATACCATGATCAGTTCTACTTTTCTGTTCTAGCTCTACAGCTTACCATGCCATGATACATATATGTACACTCTATAATTTCATTGTATATGCTCTATTTACAGTCTTATGGCTTTTATTCTATCTTGAGATCTGTTATGAGATATATGTACTCATTCTATCCTGACCGGATATGTTGACAATGTTTACAGAAGCAGAGGAGGACTATTATTGCACTTACTATGGCCCACCAGACGTAGTAGGTTTAGGGACAGATATCCTAGATCCATAGGGTGCAGTACCGCAGGGCGAGATACCGCCTATCCTGTAGATAGAGTAGGTTTTTGTATTGGACCTTGTCTCCAGTTACTCTTGGGATTGTTATTGTTTTGTTTAGTATTAGAGACTTTGGACTTAGACTTGTATATTCTTTGTGTTTGGACTTGACAGGTTATATTTTATTATCGTGTTGTCTTTATCTTTCAGTACTTACTTTATCATCTTAGAGTTGTGATTGAGCACTCATATATTATTATTGCTTGTCCTCCGTTCGGAGTTGACCATATTCTCGACAGGTTTTTGATATTATATAACTGTTGTTAGAGTAGTAAACCTACAGCGTTCCACGCCGTTTTTACGGTGTGGGCTGGGCGTTGTTACGCACACGTGCCCTTACAGCGGGTGCGGGTTGTGATACGTTTTTAGTGGTGTCACACGCAGGTCCTGAAGTCGCAATTAGTGCGATGTCGTAGCAGCACTCGTCTTAGAGTGTTGACTACGAGCCTGTGTTATATATAGGAGGTAGTAGGCTAAGAGTACTCAATCACAGTAGAATCTTTCCTTGCTTATCTTGCTTACCGTCTTTGATATCGATTTAATGTATTCTAGCTGTCCTCCTTTGATATAATCCTTCTTGTGCCATATTGCTATCTTTCTTTCAATCTGTCTCCAGGATGGTTATGACTCATTCTCCCGGTGAGGAGCACGGGAATACGGAGAGGTCTGCCACCTCTGGCGGACAGGCTCCAGTCATTTTCCCTGCAGTTGGGACTTCAGTAGGGGCTCTCGGGAGTACTCCTCCAGTACTCTCGATGACTGTCACTGGAGTCACTGCGGGTGCTCTTCCTGCAGTGCCGGGGGCTACGACGGGAGCTGTCGGGGGCGTTCCTCCTCATCCTCAGCAGGGGACTCCTCCGATGGTGGTGGGAGCTGTTCTTCTGTTGCCTCCTCTGCCCACAGACATGGTGCAGATGCTCGCATTCTTTCAGCAGGTGTTGGAGTCCCAGCGGGCCCAGCACGAGGCACAGATGAGACAGACTGAGGCCATACGTCAGGGCATGGAGGATGCCCATAGGTTGGCCCTGCAATATGACTGTGGAGGAGTATGCGGCGGAGTTCGGCCGGCTGAGCCGATACGCCGAGTACATAGTGAGCGACCCAGTGATCTGAGCAGAGTGCTTCCGGGAGGGATTGACATGGGATATCAAGATCCTGATCCCTTTCTTCTATGCGACATATGTAGAGGTCTATGTGGAGGCTCGGAAGGTGGAGAGAGAGTGGGGCTTGAGGCCGAAGTGGGATCATGATTTGTTTTTGGGGGTCAGTAGCAGCGCGGGGGCTGCTAAGCACCCTCAGCTTCAGCATCAGCCGTTCCAGCATCATCAGCAGCAGGTGCAGGCCAGGGCACCTGTCCAGAGGGTTCAGCAGCGTCAGGGGCAGGATGATCCTCCGTGACACTACTGCAAGAAGCCCGGTCACCTCTTTGAGTTCTGCAGGAAGAGGCTGGGGTTGTGCCTCTTTTGCGGTACCGTTGGGCATCAGATACGGGAGTGTCCTAAGAACTCCCGTGTTGCTGGAGCAGCTCAGAGGACACCTGTTCAGAGGGCACCAGCTAGTGTGCCTGTAGTTCAGCAGCGGGGTCCACTTCCGACCCAGCAACAGCAGTTTGTCCAGCACCGCCAACAGAAGGGTGTTAAGGGTAGAGCCTTTGCACTTGCAGCCGAGGAGATGGAGCCTATTGCAGATGTTGTCGCAGGTTCTGTTCTGCTCGATTGTTTTTTAGCTTTAGCCTTGTTTGATTCTGGTGCTACGTACTGTTTTGTGTCTATTTCTTTTGCTCTTAGGCACAATATCATTGCTGAGTATCTTGGTAGGACTTGCAAGATTATGACTGGAAATGGCATCATTCTGGTTAATAATGTTTGCAAGGGACGGAGAGTTTCTTTGAGAGGCCGGGAGCTGAGTGCATGTTTGCTCGTAATGCCACTTCCGAGCTACGATGTGGAATACGGTATGGATTGGTTGAGCATGCACCATGCTAGCATAGATTGTAGGGAAGGCAGGATTCTGTTTAGGCCACCGGGAGAGCCGGAGTTTGAGTTCACCAGGGGTACAACGGAGCCAGGAGATAGATTTTGTGGAGCGTTGTTGGCGGGGCCGGTATTGCCACATCCACTTATTGCTGAGTTCTTGGATGTCTTTTCCGAGGAGTTACCCGGGATGCCGCCAGATCGTGATGTTGAGTTTTCTATAGACCTAGTACCGGGCGCTGAGCCTATCTCACAGCACGTCTATAGAATCAACAACAGTGAGTTAGCGGAGCTGAAGAAACAGGTCGACGAGCTGGAGGACAAGGGCTTTATCCGATCTAGTTCTTCACCTTGGGGCATGCCGGTTCTTTTCGTCCCGAAGAAGGATGGTACGGTACGTATGTGCATTGATTACAGGGCGCTCAACAACCTTACCATCAAGAACAAGTATCCTTTGCCAAGGATTGATGACTTGTTCGACCAGTTGAGCGACGCGAGGGTGTTCTCGAAGATCGACTTACGTACCGGGTACCATCAGCTGAAGGTGAAGTGGGATGACATTCCGAAGACTGCATTTCGGACTCGCTATGGCCAATATGAGTATACCGTCATGCCGTTTGGGTTGACCAACGCCCCGACGGTATTCATGAACTTGATGAACAAGGTATTTCATCAGTACCTTGACAAGTTCGTGGTGGTCTTCATCGATGACATTCTCATCTATTCGAAGACGCCAGAGGATCACGAGGAGCACCTGAGGATTGTGCTGGACACTCTCAGGAGGGAGCAGCTGTATGGAAAGCGGTCGAAGTGCGAGTTCTTCTTGGATCGTGTGGAGTTCCTAGGCCATGTTATCTCTGGCAAGGGGATTTCAGTGGATTCGTAGAAGATTTTTGCAGTGGAGTCCTGGTCTACGCCGAGCTCAGTAGCAGAGGTTCGGAGTTTTCTGGGTCTGGCAGGTTATTACCGGAGGTTCGTGCAGGACTTTTCCAGGATTGTCCAGCCGATGACCCGACTTACCAGGAAGGACGAGGAGTTTGTTTGGTCCGAGGAGTGCCAGGCCGCCTTTGAGGAGCTGAAGGCGAGGTTGACTACAGCTCCTATCTTGACACTGCCATCTGGATCTGGTGGTTTTACGATCTATAGTGACGCTTCAGGACGGGGTTTGGGTTGTGTACTTCAGCAGCACAGGAAGGTGATTGCCTATGTATCTAGGCAGTTACGTCCTCATGAGAGGATATATATACCCTATCCACGATCTGGAGCTGGCAGCGGTCATCTTTGCTTTGAAGCTGTGGAAACACTATCTGTACGGAGAGCGAGTTGAGATGTATACAGATCACAAGAGCTTGAAGTACGTGTTTACCCAGAAGGAGCTGAATATGAGGCAGAGGCGATGGTTAGAGATGATGAAGGATTTTGATATATCCTTACAGTACCATCCGGGGAAGGCCAACGTGGTCGCGGATGCTTTGAGCAGGTATCCCGTGGCCATGTGTTTGACGATGGATCGTCACCTTCTGGCAGATCTGGAGAGCTTGGGCATAGAGGTGATAGTTCCTGGGTTCGAGGAGCGGATGTGGGATCTTCAGGAGCAGTCAGAGCTGATGGACAGAGTCAGGGTAGCTCAGTTTGAGGATGAGGCTCTGGGGGTCATCAGGGAGCAGGTCCGGGCAGGACTGTTGGATGAGTTCTCTATAGCGAGAGATGGGTCGTTGAGACATGGTACCAGATTGTGTGTGCCGAGCGGAGGACTTCGGGAGGAGGTTCTTCAGGAGACGCATCGTTCTCAGTACTTTATACATCCTGGAGCCAACAAGATGTATAGAGACTTGAGACAACAAGTTTGGTGGTATGGCTTGAAATGCGAGGTGGCTCAGTTCGTTTCTAGATGCTTGGTGTGCCAGCAGGTGAAAGCCGGGAGGCAGAGACCCGGTGGATTGCTCCAGCCACTACCCATCCTGAGTAGAAGTGGGAGCATATCACTATGGACTTTGTATCTGGGCTTTCACGCTCTCCAAGAGGGAAGGATACAATTTGGGTCATTGTTGATCGATTGACCAAATCGGCCCACTTTTTGCCTTTCAAGGTGGGTTTGTCTACGGAGAGGTTAGCCGAGATGTACGTGCGGCAGATAGTCCGATTGCACGGGGTTCCAGTGAGTATAGTCTCGGATCGGGACAGCCGATTTATTTCCTACTTCTGGAGGAGTTTGCAGCTTAGCTTGGGCACATCGCTCAAGTTCAGTACCACATACCACCCCAGACAGACGGGCAGTCGGAGAGGACGATTCAGACCCTCGAAGATATGCTTCGTACCTGTGTCTTGGACTTCGTGGGATCTTGGGAGGACCACCTTCACTTGGTAGAGTTTGCTTACAACAACAGCTACCAAGCCAGTATAGGGATGTCACCTTTTGAGGCTCTATACGGACGGAGGTGCCGTACTCGCTTGTCTTGGGATGATGTCGGCGAGAGGGTTTTGCTTGGCCCTGAGATGGTAGTGGATGCTGCGGAGAAGGTCAGGGTTATCAGAGATAGACTTCGGGTGGTGCAGGATAGGCAGCGGCATTGGGCCGATAGCCACCGGAGGCCGTTGGAGTTTGAGGTATAGTTTAGATTTTCTAGTATTTGAGTCTGATTGTGATTGTTTTAGATCAAGCTTTAAGTCATGTGTTTTTGTTATAGGTTGATGATCTTGTGTTCCTGCGCATTTCTTCGACGCGTGGCATGATTCGTTTTGGTGGCGGCGGGAAGCTTAGTCCATGATACATCGGACCTTTTCGTATCTTGGGCAGGGTCGGTGCAGTGGCTTACCGATTGGAGTTACCGTCCACACTAGAGGGGGGGCACAACGTGTTCCACGTGTCGCAGCTGAGATGGTATATGGCAGATTCCAGTCACGTCTTGGACCATTCCGAGATCGAAGTAGGACCGACACTCAGCTATCCAGAGAAGCCGGTTGAGATCTTGGACCGAAGAGAGAAGGTGCTCCGAAACCAGGTCATTTCCTTGGTTCGTATTGCATGGAGGCACCACTCTCCAGGTGAGTCTACCGGGGAAAGAGAGGACGACATGCGGAAGCGATTCCCATATCTCTTCGAGCCTTGAGGTAAATTCTTTCTTTTCCTTCCTTGTTCTATTCATGTTGCTGTGTTAGTTCTCATTCAATTTCGAGGACAAAATTCTTTTAAGGAGGGTAGATTTGTCACCCCCAGTTTTCGAATTTGGGGTATTTTCGTCATTTTCCAAGTTTTATAAATTTTGGGAATTTTATTTGATTTTATAGGATTTTTAGGAATTTGTTTGATTTAGTTTGAATTTTATCCAATTTGGACTTAAGTTGGAGAACCGGGTAGTCTGGACACTAGTGGGACCCACATACTAGCTGGGCTTGGCCCACATGCCATCCTAACTAGGCTAGAAACCATAAACCACACTCCCATGGCTTAACTAGTCCTTAGGAGGCTTAATTAGCCAATTTGGAGTTAAACCAAATTTAAACCGAACCAAACGAAGTCTATTGGGTGTGGAGGCCTAATGGATCTCCACCCAAATCCATTAAACCCTCCCTTGGCCGGCCATGTATAGGCCACCTCCCCCTCCCCTTTCCTTCACCACAAAGTAATATCTCTCTCTCTCTCTCTCTCTCTCTCTCTCTCTCTCTTCATTTCACTCTTTTCTTTTGAAGCTTCTTCTTCCTCAAGGAAACCAATTCTAGGTATGCTCATTAACCCCCATAAATTTCCTCTCTTGCATTTATTCCTTCACAATAAATGTAGAGGAGACCATTCTCTACATTATGACCATAGCTTTTATAGGTTTTCCTAAATACCTAGTTTAAGAATTTATTAGGGGTTTTCCTTTTTAGAGAGGAATATATATATATATATATATATATATATATATATATATATATATATGTAGATGTGCTGTGTGTTAGAGAGTCTATATATATATATATATATAGATAGATAGCTAGATGTTTAGATAAATATATAGGTAGATATATATATATATAGAGGGAGGGAATGAAGAGAATAAGAAGTAGCAGAAATAGCAGTAGGAAGCAGTAGCAGCATTAGCCATAGCAGCAGCAGCAGCATTAGCCATAACACTGGCAGCAGCAGCAGCAGCAGTTAGCAGGAATAGCAGTAGGAGCAGCAGTATAAGGAGAATAAGAATAAGGAGAAGAAGAATAAGAAGAAGAATAAGACGGAGAATAAGGAGAAGGAGACGGAGAATAAGACGGAGAATAAGGAGAAGGAGACGGAGAATAAGGAGAAGGAGACGGAGAATAAGACGGAGAATAAGGAGAAGGAGACGGAGAATAAGGAGAAGGATACGGAGAAT